>PVKE010005219.1:0-60168 GCA_004027555.1 Craseonycteris thonglongyai
GGGGGAGGGGGGCAGGGGAGGTGTGGATGTTGTGCAAAACAGATACTTAAATTATCTGTACAGAGCACAGCCAATGTGCCCAGGGCTGTTTGTATCCGTCCTGGGCAAGGAAGGAGTTGGACTCAGGGTCCCCCCTCGCCCCTGGTCTGCCACTGAGTCCTTTGCCAACAAGACATTCCTCAGGCCGCCAGGCCGACGGACATATTCTGTCCAGTGCTCAGGGGGGCTCTTGTCCAGGGTTTCCCAAAGCGGGCTTGTGGGATGGGATTCGATCACACAGGGTGGGCATTCCTGGGTTCACAGGTCCTTTGTCACAGGAGTTGCTAGAGGCTTTGCGATACGCTAATGGACACCGAGGCTCATTGTGGGAGCCGCCGTGGATGTGTGTGTGCACGTGAAGCACCGCAGGGCACAGCGTTCCTTTGGGGACACTGCGGACCAACAGTCTACTTTCGCAGATGAGAAAACAGGTCCAGTGAAGGGGAATGATTTCTTTGGTCCCAGCTTCGAGGGGCTGTTCCCAAAGGATAATAAAAGAATACCACGGGTTATACCTACTCCCGTAGGGAGCTTCTCCTGGACCGTTGGAGATGAGTAGTCATAGGACATGGGGTAGGAACTTTCACCGAGTGGAAAACAGAATACTGACGCATTTTAAAATCAATGCACGTAAGAGTGAGAGGAGAAGAAGAAAGGAAGAGACAAATGCACACAGGGAACACAAGTATAAAAAGAAGCAAAAAGCCACGTTGGAAAGTGACGAGACGCTCATGCTGCTGGGCATTTTCCCTCACATGTCCGGGCTCCTGATGTGCTTGCCTGGCTTTACATTGGCACCTCCGTGCACTGGGAACCAGCACTGGCATTGCCGAATCAGCATCAAAGATCTAAACCCAAGCATTAGCCCAAATCAGGGGCTCTCACCTGCACCCACGGCCACCTGTGTCCTCTAGAGCCATTACCTACATTAGCATGTTTCAAATAGACACTGTTGTAGGTAATGACGGCCACCTTGAGACACGACAGCAGGCTCAGAATGAGTGCATGTCAGCTGACCTGCCCCAGGTCAGCATGAACTCCCCTTTCTGTGCTTGTCCCTAGTTTGGTTCCCCATAATCAACAGGACATCACACTGGATTCAGGCAGGAAAATGCATTGCATGAGCCTGGCATGAGCTGCAAGGCTCTGTCCACCTCTTGTCCATTCCCTCTCAGCCGTGCCTCCCCCTGTGTCCCGCAGATGCAAGCCCAGGGCGCTTGCTTCCCCAGGCTGCCACTCTTGCTCCCCGGCCCCTGCTCCAGGCCCTGGCACAGGCCCCGGGGAAAGATGAGCTCTCACTCACCGGGCGAGGGCGGGTCTCCCGGAGGAAGGACTTGAGGTCTCCTCCAGCCATGAGCTCCAGCAGGATAAATCGGGGCAGGGCTTGCAGACTCACCCCAATGCAGCGCACAATGTTCTGGTGGTTGAATTTGCTGCAGGGCAGAGGGGAGTAAGTAGATTGAACTGAGTTGAGTCTGGGAAATATCTTAACTGGGGAAAGCAGGATACCAAGTGGTGCTTTCAGCAGCCGTGGTAGGTAAATGCATTCTGCAAAGGTGGGCAGCTGAGAACTATCTGGGCACTGAGCAGGTGGAAGAGCCAGGGGGCAGGCCCGGCAGGAGCTGGGAGGACGCGGCACAGGCCCGTGGGTGAGGACATGGGCTGGGGAGACCGGGAGCATCACGTGTCCTCGGCGACCAGTAGGCGGACAGCGTGCTAGGACTCACATTTGAGTTGTCCAACACAGAATGCTGGTGGAAGCTGGGGGAACTGCTTCCACGTGATGGGGAGACCTGCTGGTGACCTCGTGGGGAAGGGGCCAAGGAAGAGGGACATGTGGACCCAGCTGTGGATTCTTCCTGGAGGCCCTAGGCTTTGGGTTTTCTTGTTAACACAATCCTCTCAGGACACACAGGACTGTGGGGCTGGGGAACTCCACATGGGCGCATGCGCACACACACGCACACACAAGCCGAGAGGCTGGATGACTAGGGATGGAAATATAACGGTGGTGAGCTATTGCCAAGTAGTAAGCTTCAGTGATTTGGGTCCTTATACACCCCCAGCTGTCAGGATCCCCAGTACCACAGGAGGCCATGAACCCGGCCAGATCTCAAGGTCAAACCCCTGCATCTTCCTCAAAGTGGTCTGCAGTCAAAGCCCCCCACACACAGACATTCCCAGGGGGGGACCCAGAGCCACAAGCTGAAGGGTGCAGGGCAGCTGTGGGGCCCAGGGCGGGGTGGCCTTCCGCCCCGTGAGGGGCACATCTTTACACGAGATCTGAGAGCTGGGATTGATGGAAGCCCTGACCAAAGCGTTACTAGGAGGGAGATGAAAACCCCCTGTCAGAACCCAGCACACTCTCCTTCTTAAGAAGGGAAAAGGAATGAACGAGATGCAGGGACGCTTGCTGAGGGCAGAGTGATGGCGATTAGATTATTAGGCCACAGAGATTTGTTTTCTGAGACAACCATCTGGAGCTTCCCACTCAGGTAGGATGTGTGGAGAGTTTGGGGGAGTCTCCTATCGGAGAGGAAGAGGCACGCGGGAAGATGCTTCTCTTGGAGACATATCTGTTAGAAACGTCCCCAGGTGGGGAGAGGGGGTCTCCCCGTGACCGTACCTGATGATCAGGGCTTCCATGAGGAAATCCAGTTCGTCCTGTTCGGAACACACCTCCGGCAGTGTCTGGGCGCAGAAGGGGAGAAGGCCTTTAGCAGCAGGGGTGAGGGGCTGTCCCCCGAGGACACAGCCTGCAGAGAGCGCCGGCCAAGGTCGGGCCCGCGAGGGAGCCGCCTTACCTTCACAGCCACTTGCAGGGGGCTCGGGTCGTTGGGCATCCCAGACACCTGACCTTCATACACCTCCCCGAACGCACCATGGCCCAGACCCCTGTGCAAAGGAAAAGGCAAGATGAGGCAGAGGCCGGGGCACATTGAGTAGATGCCCACGAGAGGCAGGGGCACCTACACACTCAGCAACACCCTCAACCTGGCTTTGCTACTCAGGCCAGAGCCTCCATTGCTTTATCTGAAAACTGCTGAGAGAGGTTCCAACCAGGGTTTCGTGACCATGGCTGACTATTCCTTCAGGGAAGACTTGGGTCTCTGACATTTGCCAGGGACAGAGAGGTGAGTGAGGCTGGCCCCGGCCGGGAGGCTGGCGCTGTGGGGCTGGAGGGACAGGTTGCAGGCAGACACTTCTGTGGAGTGTGCGCAGGGAGTGCTGGAGGATGCATGCGGTGCTCTGGGAGCCCTGAGGAGGGCGAGGCCCGCAAGGCTTAGGGAGGGGGCGCTTGACTGCGTTTTTGAGGAGAGTCCTGGCTCCTCCCATCTCGTCCTCCTCTCACTGTACAACCCCATGAATATACAGGGTGTTAAATCCCCCCTAAACGACGCTTAGTGTTAACTCCTCTCCCCTTGGGAGGGCTGGGGTGGCCTAGTGGTGGCTTTGCTGGCCTCTGTGCCACAGGAATCCATGGTGTGGGATGACATCAGCCCCTAGAACGCCGCTTCCCTTGAAGGGTGGCAGGGGGCGCTCACCGAACGAGGGTGATGTTTTTCCGCGGCACCTCCTTCAGGTCGCTGATGGAGGACGTCTTGCCGGCAAAGCAGTAGTTGGGGTTGTAGTCGGTCATGATGGTGGAGGTGCGCAGCTTGCTCAGCTTGTACTCAGGGCTCTGCAGCTCCATCTGCATGGCCTGCAGCTCCTGGTGCTTCCGGCGGTACACTGCAGACGGGGTGCGCGTCAGCGGGGCCCAGCTCAGACCACCTCCCCCAGGAAGCCTGCGGGGATCTCTGGCTCCTCCTCGGAAACCTAACCCTTTTCATCCTACTCAGTAACACTCACAACACGAGTGTAGGTGTGAAAGTGCACTTTCAACTGAAAGATTATTTAAAGTAAATGTAGGGGAAGCTGGGATGGCTCAGTGGGTTAGGCGCTCACTTTGCAGCCCCGGGGACCGAGGATCGAATGCCGGCCCCGGCCCGTGCAGAACCATATACTGATGTGGGAAGGGCCCCAGTTCAGTTCTCACCGGGGTGAGACCCTGGCCCAGTTCCTGCCCTGTGCAGCCCCGCCCACCTGTGGAATGAAACTATGTGGAAAAAACAATGATGTGCAACTATGGGGACTGTTCTGGGCCCTCCCCCTTCTCTCTGTCTGTCTGTCTGTCTCTCTGTCAAAAAACAATAAAAATAAATCTTAATAAAAATATAAAGTACATGTAAAGCTTACAAACATAAATGGAAAAGATGTTACTGTGTGTATCAGACAGGGGCAGAGGCACATTAGTTTGGGTCCCCAGAAAGCAGCAGACCCAGGACAGGATGACATGGCAGGGTCTCACTAGGGTAGATGACTGTGGTGGGTGATGGGGAGGGAGCCTGGGAAGGCTGGGAGAACCTTCAGGCTGTGTTGAAAGTCTGGCCCCACATGCACGGGAGAGCAAGGGACAGTAGAATGAAAACCCTCAATAGCTATGAAGTTTAAAGTTCCAGTAAGGCTGTTGGAAAGTTCTGGAGCCAAAGCTGGCTGTCAGAGGAGTCCCATGTCTCCCAGCAATAGGCTTGCCTTCGTATCTGTGTGACGTGTGGGGCAAACATGGCAGTGAGTCTGAGAGCAGCGGGAGCTCTTGGTCACACGTGCTTCCTACAGGTGGGGATCTGTCAGGCCACAGCCGGAGAGCTGCTACAGAGGGACAGGTTTCTAAGCTGGCATCTACACCGCTGCCTGAGTACCTGAGCTCTCAGTCCACCTGTTACCTACAAGCTGAGTGACACTGACCAAGTCGCGTGATCTCGCTGGACACCCCCCCACCATCTCCCTCTCTGTAATCAGGGAAGATAACCCCTGCCCTGTCCCTTAAGCCCTGCACCATGATGAAATGCATGCCAATGTAAAATGGTTGTGAAAACGCTAACGGCTCTACCAGTGCAAGTGGCCGTATTCCCCGTTACCATACACCTGAGAGTGTTCTGAAGGCAAAGTCCTCGGGAGGCAGCACGGCCCTGGTATTCCCGGCGTGGAATCGGTCTCTACCGCCCAGCCCACCACTTAGGGGCCGGGGCAGGTGAGCCAACTGCTGTGCGCTCAGTTCCCTCCTCTGACCTGCACCACCCGCGATCACAGGGCTGCTGAGGGTTTAGTGACCTAAAGTGTGCAAATCGCCCAGCGTACGTGTGCAACAAGTGTTAGCTCTCGTCGTCCTGTCCCTTTGAAGGGACAGGTGGGAGTGGCCTGCGCTGCCATCTCCTGGGACTCCCAGATTCCCTCATCCCCAAGGGGGCTGGCCTGGAGGCGGTGCCCAGAGCCCAGCCTTTCCCTCTGCGTCCTCATGTCCCTGCCCACCTGCCCCGGCGCCTCCAGCAGCAGGAGCCTGGCTGGACCATGCTGAGCCCTCTGTGACCTGCAGGTCAGCAACCCTTGCCTCACAGGCCTAACGGAATACTCAGAAGCCAACTCGCATTCTCGGCTGGGAGTCGGGGCGTGGGGGCTGGAGGTGGTCCGTGCGTTGCATGCAGGGTGAGCTGCAGTGGAGGTGCCTGCTGATGCCCGTGTCTGGCGGGAGCTGGAAGTGCTGTCCAGGGGTGGGCGTGAGCTTGAGCTATGATGCCTGCCTCTGCGGAGTGGCCCCCAGCCCCCGCTGCCCCTCGAGCAGCCCGAAAGTTGTATATGGGGCTGACGCTGGGGTACAGGGGCGCCTAAGGAGCCACAGCTGTGCTGGTTCCTGCTCTGGCTTGGTCTGAGCTGCCGAAATCACCACCCACACGAGTGACACCTGCGTGTCCCTGGCACAGCCAGAGACGCTGGCCTGTTCTGCCGGATCGGCCTCCGCTGCCTCCCTCCGGGAGCCCCAGGGCTCTGGCACACTCACCGATCATGATGCCAGAGAACGCCAGCACGAGGGCGGCCACCAGGGCAGAGGTCACGACCGAGAGGATCAGCGACAGAGGCAGGTGGGGCTCCGGGGTGGGTGACACTGCAAGACAGGTCCCCACAGGATAGCCGTGACCACACTGGATGCGCCAGGCAGAAATAGCCTCCCGGCCAGGACAGAAGCACCCGCTCCTCCCATCCCGGAGACCTGCCCACCCTGCTCTTCAGAGGACCGGGGACATGAGCAGCTTCGCAGCTTTCGGCGGTAGCGCTGGGGGAACAAGACATGTGACGTGATCCAAACCGTCAGCAGCACGGTGACGGGATGGGGCTGAAAGGTGGGCCAACAATGGCTTGTGGAAGAGACTGAGGGGCCTTCAGTGACATCAAAGCCCAACAGCAGAGTGTGCGCCTCGGGAACACTGAGGCTGATGCACGTCCCGTGGGCCCGAGAACACAGCCCAGAGCACGGGAGAGAGGGTCCCACACAGCACCAACCACGCTCGGGCCTTGTGCCTGGCCCCGCACTGACAGCTGAACCGCGTGCGTGTGTGGGACAGCAGGAGGGAGAGGAGACTGGGTGTGCCCTGTGCGCTGGGTTTGAGATGCAAGGGGTGTAGCCTGGAGAAGACTTGCAGGAGGAGGACACACTTGAATGTTGCCAGTAGGGAACCAGAGTGGATGCAGGAAGGGGCGTGCCTGCTCCCCCCGCCCCCGGGGAAAAGTGTGCGTAGGAGGAGTGTTGGGGTCCTGGCACTGGGGGTGTTCTCGTGGAGACAGACAGCCCCTTGGTGGGGAGGGTTCCCACCCTGGGTTGGGGTGGGACTAAGTGACTTAAGGGTCCTTCATGGGCCATGGCCCGCCTTTCACACTCAGGTCTCTTGGGGACAGCCCGAGGGGGTTGCAGGACCATGGAAACCAGCTGTGGCCCAAGGGCTGGGCCGCCACCTGCCTTCCTCTTACCAATGCAGGAGACACCATCCTCAGCCAGCACGGTCCCGTGGTCACAAAAGCAGATGACCTTGTGGCTCTCGGGGTCCAGGTGGCACTCATCTACCTCACAGTGGCTGCAGTTCAGGTAATGCTTAATATTCACTTCCCCATGGCCTTCCATCACTGGTGACAAGGAGGGAGAGTTAGCCTTGGGCTGAGTCTGTGCAACCTCTGTGCTTTGTCTCTAGCTGGTCACCATGGGGTCTCCGGGCCCTGTTCCCACGTCCCACTGCTGCTGAAGCACAGCTCTGTGCAAGGGGGCTTGGACGGAGGACATGGGGGTGCACTGAGGCAGGTGGGTGGGTGGGGCCACACACCTGATCCTTAGGTTGGCTGGTACAGGCACGAGGCCTGTTACTGCCGCGTTTTCTAGAACACGCATGCCTGGTGGTCAGTTTCCTGCCTCTGTGTCCACATCAGACCACACCGCCTGACTTCTAGAAAACTCGGTGAGATGAGCACCAGGCAGCCTGGCCTGCAGGGCCCCCTCATCCTGCCTTTGTAGCCTGGATTCGGGTGAGAAGCCCTGAGGCCTTAGCCAGGTGGGAGAGCCTGTCTAAGGAAGCTGGTTCTGCACCTGGCAGAGGGCATACCTTTTAAAGCCGGGGTGTACAGGATGCCCAGTGGACTGATGAAGGACACCCCGTCCTCCCCGTCCACCTCGGGGTCATTGTTTGAGGCCGCGTTGCCACCTGTGCCAAACCAGAGAGAGTTTAACGCAGAGGTGGGCGCCCAAGTCTCAGCATGCATGCGTGTCAGCGGGTCATGCACCGGGTCGGTGAGGGGACTGGGGGGCGATGGGGAGGGAAGGGAGGCTCAGGGCACAGGGGCTGCGCTTGGGGCTACTTTCCCCTCCAGCTCAAGGCCAGCATCCACCGGGGAGTCCCCACTCTACGAGGTCCTGTAGGAAGCAGCCCACGTGAACAAGAGATGGAGACGTTCCCGTCTCGCCAGACTGCGTGAGCCCCGGTGCCTCTTCCCAGACTGGCCGGGCAGTCACACTGCCAAGTGTCTCCAGTCCCGTTGGGTCAGGGTTGGGGCCTGCTGGGGAAGGCCCCTGTGCCTTTAGACTCCTGTCCCTCCTTTCAGGTGGGCTGGGTTATCTCGGGCCCCCCCCTCCCGCTCAGGGCTGGGAAAAGGAGAGCAGCCGGCCAACGTCAGCATCTTCTACAGCGCGAAGCAAAACACAGAGCGTCACAGCGCGGGCATGCATCGTGTCCTGATCTGTGGGGACGGGCAGGCACCACGCCCCAGCCGCTCAGCTGCAGAAGGTGCCCCTGTGCTGCCCCAAGCCCGGATGCCAGCCGCACCCAGCGGCCAGCCGCTTGCTGCCCGCGGGTGCCCTGGGAGGGGCGCCCTTCTGGAGCTGATGGGCTGAGGCAGGGAAGGGACAGCGAGGAGCCCTTGAGGCTAGAAGCCACAGGCTCTTAGGGAGCACAGACATGGGCCCAGCCATCCCCGGGGAAACATGGGGTTCAGGGGTCCGGCCTCCGGGGTTCTCGTGCCAGCGCGCCCTTGGTGTGGCTCAGAGAGGAGCCCAGGAAGCCAGAGCCTCTTTACCACCGGTTTTGGGGGTGATCAAGCATCACACAGGATCTTGATGCTGTCGCTACTGAAGCCTTGAGGCGGGGTGCTGGCTCGCAAGACAACACCCAGCCTCTGGCGGCCCGGGGGGCTGAAAGGAAGGCGTGCATGGCTACGTCACAGTCCACACGTGGGGCGGCCGGGGAGGGCAGGCGAGGGCAGGCGAGGGGACGGGGAGGTGAGGTGCCTAGGACTGAGGGGAGGGGGTGACGCCTTGAACACGAATCATCTTTACCTATGTATCCTCCGCCTCCTCCACCGGAGGAGCACCCCCCGCCACCCCCTCCGAAACCCCCTCTGGTCTCCCACCCCCACTTCTTCATGGCCTGGGGGCAGGAATGTCCTCCGGTGGCACCCTCCAGCAAAGATTTTCCAGACCAGAGCAAGGAAGTGCTATCACTCCAGCCACCGCCGCCACCTGCAGGAAGGGAGGGAGAAGGCCAGTGAGGCGGGAGCTGGAGAAGGAAGCAGGGCACGCCCACTGTGGGGGGTGCTTGCTCAGGTCCAAGCCCGGGCCCTGTGGGGGTGGGGGCGACAGCGTCCACAGCTGGGAAACGGGGGGCGTGCCCTTTGCCCTCGGGAGCCCCGAGTGTGCTTGGCAGGAAAGGGGGCAGGAGGGGACACAGGCAACTGAACTTGTTCCCCTGCCTTCTCCCCACACCCAGCAACTCCTGCAGGGCTGGGCTTTCGTTTCATGATCTGCTTCCCAGCCCAATAGGAACCAGGAGCCACCAGTCCTCGGGCAACCAACTGTCAAAACCCCGCCAAGGCCACTGCTCAGAAGCTTCTGGCAGGAAGCCTGGACGGGCCCGGATAACCCAATGGGCTGTGCAGTTACGGGGCAAGCACTTCCCCACGCCGAGCCTGTCGCTGGGGGATAAGATTTGCCTCATGGGGTTGATGCTGGGGCCAAAGGAGATGGGTGTGTGAAATGCGTCCTAAACCTGAGTGTAGGGCTGGCTGGGCACACGGGTGTGGAAGGCTTCACACCTGAAGCTCAGGCAGTGTCTGCCTGCCTGTTTCTAAGGGCCTGCTCCAAGGTCAGCAGCAGGGGAGGCAGGGGAGGGGGAGGGGATGCCTTGGTGACAATGGGAGCCACTGGAGCTGCACATCCCGGCACCTGGGACTGCTCTGAAGCGCTGCTTGCACAGGAAGCGCTGTTTTCTGAGTGAGGGCAAGGCAGCGTTAGCTTAAGGCCGCAGGCTGACCGCAGTAAATCTGTCCTGCTGGCCCTTGAGATTCCAGGACCTTCCTTCCCCCGTGTTGTTGTGTGTGACATTCCACCAGGCAGTCTATTCTAAAAGGCCCCGCCTGGAGGGACAGCAGCGTGTGGGTCTGCTGGAACCGCAGGGCTAACAGGCCTGGGAGGTTCTTCTGGATCCAGCGGGGGCAGTGGAGGGCCCTGGGGGTGGTGTGTGTGTGTGTGTGGGGGGGGGGTGGGGGGGGGGGTGGGGAGCTGCACACAGAGTTGACTATTGTGCTCGAAGGGAGGAGCCAGGTTTCAGACGATGAGACCCAGGCCTGAAAGGGGACACACAGCTGAATCAAGGCACTCAGGCAAGTCGTGGGGACCTTTGGCCACCTTCGGAAGACACAGAGGTGCTTGGGTTTCAAGCCAGTGCGCCCCTCCTCTGCCAGCCAGAGGGTAGGGTGTGGGGCTGTCATAGCTGTTGCTGGCCACCCTGCCATCGGAGACCTGAAGTGGGTTCTGGCAGCTGGCCACGCAGGGCCATGGGCACAGTGAACACATGTGGGGAGACGAGCGCGACCCCCCACCCCCGCACAGTCCCCAGCCGAGGACCTCTGACCCCCATTCCACCTTGTAGCCTTCGGAGAAATGGGTGGCAAAGAAGATAAAAATAAGTCGACACAATAATGCTTTAAAAAAATGGGGTGCATATGAAACAGTTTGGCCACATTGAGGAAAAAATTCCACTAACTTTCTATGAGCTCGCCTATTCTTTTGTAAAACGGGGATAATAGCAGCTTTCTGGAAAACAAACACTAGGATTGTTTTGAAAAGCATAGATACAATAGCTGTGGAAGTGCTCTGTGATTTATTAAGTCTGTCCCGGTGTGTGAGGGGCGCTGTGATACCGCCCGGGGCAATTCTTCACTGCGGACCCAACAACCGTTTCTACTCTTTCTTCTATCCCTAGCCATCGCTCCAGTATAGAGAAAGTGTATTTGCTTTAATTAATCTCAAATCTTAAATGCCTCCAAACAGCCTCCCCCGGTCTGATGGTGAAGAAAAGCAAGCACAACAATGAGCTGCGTGTGATCGTTAGGGATGGCTGGGTGCAGAGGCATCAGGGAAGCCGCGTGCCTTCAGCATCTGTGCCTATGTGTGTGGCTGGCTCTGGCTGACGTCCAGCCACGGAGATTCCACAGTGCGCTTTCCCAGGGAGTTGCTGTGTGAACTGGCAGCCCGCGGGCCTGGAGGCAAGAGCCACGGGGGCTTGAGGGGCCTGGGGGCCCAGGTTTCTTGCATCCGCTCACCCATTGCATTTGGTAAGGGCCAGGGAGGGCTGGGCTGGCTGTCCCAGTGCTGCTGCCTGTTCCATCTCTCCGTGACCTTCTGCGAGGCCAAGCCTGTCAGCAAGGGGGTCTGCGGTGCCCCGAGATGCTGCCTGCCCTTCCTCCCTCGACGCTGGTACCCACAGAAAAGCCCCAGCCCCTCAAGTCCCAGTGATGGCGTGGGGCTGAGCTGGAGCGCTCAGTCCCGGGAGAGGGCGGGCTTGCAGCGCTTTACCTGCGGCTCCGGAATGGCCATTGAGCCCTAGAACCGAGGAGTTATTCTCCAGTCTCTCGGGGTGGAACGTGTCCGTCTTAGCCCCGTAGGCCCTGCCGCCACCGCCGGCCGCAACGATCAGGGGCACTGGCACGCCATCCTTCATCTGGCCAGAGAGACATTCAGAGGTTGAGAATCCGAGTGGCCTTCTACTCCGGAGACCCCCGGGCCCTGGGGTAAGCATTTGCACGTGTCCCTGCTGGGCAGTGGGTGACCTCCGTGTTCAGAGGGCTCTGAGTTCGTGTTACCGCACCTCACTGGCTGGTACCCCAGCCCACTCCTGGTCCTGCAACAGTCAGGGTTCAGCCAGAGAAGCAAAAGCAATGGTGGGGCTTGATCTTAGAGGCTGCCCCTTTCTCAAAGCTTGGCAGACTAGCCTCAGAGGTCGGGGTGCTGGTGGTACAGCAGGTCCCTGCCCCCTCCTTCCTCTCCATTCTCAGGGGTCTCTGGCTCTGGCCCCCTACAACCTCAAGGTTAAGGCCTCCCGCTGGCGCCGTGGGAGGACCCAGCAGAAGCCTTTGCCTTTTGGCCTGGCTGCAACGAGGCCAGAAAAGTGCACCTGAGAGGGCACAGTGGGATCCTCTGGGGGATGGCAGGGATGGCAAAAACCCATGTGGCGAAACCAGGCTGGCACATCGGCAAGAGAGGGGCCTGCCCTTTCTTGGACACATAGGGAGCCCTATGTCCCTCGAGGCCTCAGTTTCCACATCTCTACCCGAGGCTGGGAGGCGGTTTCTTCCCGGGGCTGCCACGAGGCTCCAACCCCACCACCCACAGCAGTCACTGCCCCTGGGGGGCAGACACAGCCCACCTCACCTTAAACACGTAGGTGGCGCCGCCCCCTCCTCCGCCCCCTCCTGCCCACTCGTGCACACTTCTGTTCACGCGGATTTCTTCTTCGATCACGTTGTTCTCTCCAATGCAGACCTTCTGGATTAGTCGGTTTGTCTGTGGAAACAGAAAGCACCTCTGTTTTGTGTTCAAGGGTCTCTACTTCCCTGCCGGCAGGTGCTTAGAGGGAGGGTCTCTCTCTCAACCAGCTCATGGGTGAGTTGAAGAGACATAGACCCCGATAACGGTCACGCTGGGCGCTATCGGGGAAGGACCGCAGCTCAGCTGGCATAGAAAATGCGTGGGAGTTGGGTGAGGGGGTGTGAACTTTTGTTGCTGACCGATGGTCAGGGAGGGCTCCATGCAGAAGGGGGCATTTAGTTGGGCCTGGAATGACAGGGAGGTTTTTGGTTTTCATTGAAGTATAATGGACATGCAGTAATATATTACTTTCAGGTGTGCAACAGAATAATCTGACATTTATATACCTTAGGAGGCGATCCGCATGGTAAGCCTAGTAACCACCTGCCAGCGTACAAAGTTGTGACGTCCCTGACACTATTCCCTATGCGGTACATTATATTGGAGGTTTTTAAACACAAAGGATGACAGAAATTTAGGGTGTTCTAGGGGGAGAGAGCAGCATGAACCCAGAGGGTGAGTGAGGTATTTGGAAAGAAGCCAACGAGTCTCACTGGATCTGAAAAGTCCATCTTAGGCCCTGACAGGGTCCCCTGGACTCTGGAGAGGGGGTGCCGAACGCCCTGTATGGTGAGCCAGGGCTGGAAGGCGTAAGTGGGGAGGGTAGAGGGAATTAAGCGGGACAGTCGGATCGTGGCAGGGGCCTTGGACACACTCAGAGAAGAGTCAGGACGTCATTCTCTGGACAGCGGGGAGCCATCGAGGTTTTCGGAGAAGCTGAGTTCTGAGGCCTCACGGAAAGAGAGCAAGGCCAGCGGGTGGCCAGACTCGGATCTTCGTCCCAGCTCGTCTTTAGGATAACTATTTCTCCACTTCGGACACCTCACTCCTCCCAGCTGAAGTCCCGTTCTGTGCCTCCACATTTTCCCTGGCGTGGCCCTAAATACAACTCTCTGCCTGCTGTGGAGACAGAGTGTGAACGCTGGCGTCAGACAGAGCTCCCGGAACAACTGTGCAGGAGACGCTCCATCTCCTTGACCCACAAGTGTGGCTCAGGAATAGACACCACACGCGGTGGATAGTACAGGACGGGGTCTGGCTAGTGTCTCACACGTGTTAGGGACTGAACAGATGGACGCGGTTTTATCTAGATCCACTTCTGGGCCCACACGTGGTCCTGGTGTGAGCCCCGAACCTGGGAGTCCCTGGGGAGGTGCTGCAAATAAATTCCTGTGACACAGGTCCTGGAATCTCTGAATAAAGAGTGCGGGGTGCTTCAGGAACAGCCATCCTGCAGATCGGCCACAGCAGCTAAGATGAACTCTCCAAACGCCGACCTGACCTCAGAGGAAAATGACTTTCCTTTCACTTCATAGAAAAAAAGGCCAATAAAACATCACATTTCCATAGAACACTGATGTGTAACCAGCCAGTGGACACAGCAATTCATCTTTAGCTGCTCCTTATGCTAAAAGCGCTAGGGGATGCTGGAAACGAGTACTGGAGAAATTTCCAGAGAAACAGCCGAGATGCAATTTGTTTCATGGCATTTTGGATTTAATGATGGAAATAATTTGATATTTGTTAGAGTGGATTTGGTGTGGGTGGAAGGCTGTGAATTGCTTTTGTGGAGAGCTGACATTTCTCCCATGTGTGCGCAGCGCTGTCCAGGGCTGGGAGGCTGCTGGGAGGAAACCCTGCTGACGGCCGTCCGGGGAGGCATGATATGCCAGAGGCATGCCTGCCCGAGCTGCAGGGCAGGGGGCAGAAATATGGGCTGTCGGCTGGGCAGAGAGAGCACAGACTACGGGGCCCAGTTTGCTGAACCACAGGAGCCGAGCTGCCTCACCTCCCTGGACCTGCCTCCTCCTCTGCCCAGTTTGAATCAGTGGCACTAAGACGTCCATTCCCTCAGACTCTGCTCCCTTTCTTCCTCTCCGGTGCCTGACAGCAGTGGGGTCTCCAGCCCTTGGGGACGCCCTCTCCCCGCACATAGAAGCTGCAGGTGGCTGGCGAGTAGGAGTAGGAAGGAAGGAGCAGTCAGGCTGGGGCATGGCCTTTCCCTTTCACCTCCTTCAGGACTCTGCTCAGGTGAAACTTTTTCAACAGGCTTCCCTTGATTACACTTCACAAACTGCCACCGGCCCCTGCGCTCTGGCATATCTGACCTCCCTTTACCCTGTTTCGATGCATTCTAACACTTCCACTTTCAGACGTCAGATTAACTCAATCACTAACTAGTTACTGTCAGTCCCCGTGTCTCTGGAATGAACGTAAGCTCTTGAGGGCAAAGACATTTCTTCTGTTCAAGGATCTATTCCAAGTTCCTGGAACAGTGAAAGGTGAGATTTAACATTTTGATCAGTGGTTTTGCTCCGCTGGGGACATTTGGGCATGTTTGGGTGCATTTTTGACTCATTCCTGGAAGATGCTACTGGCATCTGATGGGCAAAGGCCAGGAATGCTGCTAAACCACTTACACTGCACAGGACAGTCCCTCCACAAAGAAGTTATCTGCTCCCAAATGTTGATAACACTGATGTTGAGAAGCCCCGAGCTAGGCCACCAGATGAGGCCAGGAAGAAACTGGGGTGGAGGGGTGTGTGTGTGTGTGTGGGGTGGGGGCGGTTTCAGCAGCTGGAGCCCACTCTGGCTCAGAGTGGCCAGGCACACAGGAAGTGACCACACGCATGTGCCATGCGATCAGCAAAGCTGTCAAATCCTGCAGTTTAATTCTTAGAGTCCACTTCGTCCTCCAGAGGGTCCTCTCTAGGCGCCCTTTTTCTGTCTAGGGAGGACTGCAGATTGTGTAAACAGTCCTTTCTCCCTCTCCCAATGACGCCTGAGTGTTGGAGGCCTGGAGTAACAGGAAATTCGGGTTCCTTTCCCCAAGTTCATGCTATGCTGGGCCCAACCAGCAGAGGGGGCTGCCCTCTGTCCCTGGCTGAAAATTGGCTTCTTTGGCCTGCTGCCTGCAAATCCACAAAGTTTGAGAGCAAGTAGTTTGATTAATGAAATGATAAAGTGCAGCAGCTCAGAGGAACAAGTAGATTACAATTGAATTAAAAAAAAAAAAAAAAGAGGCAACGGTCCTGTGAAAAGACATAACTGATTACAATCCAATCAAGTAAAAGTCCCTTGCAAAAGTCAATGCAATCTTTCAGCTTAGATGAAAGAATTACATTAGCACTCAATAAATTCCTGTGGAAATTACAGCAGCCTGTAATTTAATGACTTAATATATTATATCAGGCTAGAAAGTCCTGATTATAGTTGCTAAATAAAAGTTGGAGTCCAGACATTTCTCATGCACAGTTGCACCTGCTAAGCTTCCTACTCCTTCCAGTTGCTTTGTTTTGACCCCATAAGGTGATGGGGGAGGGGGAGGAGGAGGCTCCAGCCCAGCTGCTAGCTCTTAGGATCCGTGTTTATTTTGTGGAATTAAATTGCTTTCTCGATGGCCCTTGTTCCCGAATCTGCCCTCCAAGGCTGCTCTCCGATAAGTTCCTGGAGAAGAAACCTGGCTCCTGGGTGGGAGAACCCAGCTCCCTGCCTTGACCCTGCCCCAGGCCGAAGCTGAGCTGCAGGTGAGGGTGGGCCCTGGCCCGGGGGGAGGAGCCCTGGCCCTGGGGAGCCCCGCCCTGCAGGGTGTTGAGTTCCTGCTGGGACAGCCAGCACCTATGGGCCCTGCATCTCCTCAGCACAGGCAGGAGGCAAACAGCAGGTGCTGGGGGGTTGCATGGCTCCTGCCTCCTTCGTCTGCACTCTCTCATTCTCCTGGTAGTTTTAGGTCACCATCAGCTTTCTTAACTGCTGTTGGAACTTCCATGATGACAGCCCGACACCCCGGGGGGTCAGAACCCAGAGTGACAGGCTGTCTCTGGGGCTGCAGAGAATGGCAGTCTGTTTGTCACGCGATGGGCTATAGGTGGAGAAGGGAGAGCCGAGGCCCACGCGAGTGCAGGGCCCGCAGCCAGTCCCGGGAAACAAGGCCCTGCACCTCTGTGGGCTCCATTTTCCTTTCTGTCGAACGGGAGAAGTGGATTACATGGTCTTCCAGCTCTGATCTATGCTTTAACAATTGTTTTAAAGTTTTAACCATACAAATAATGAATGCTGTAGGAATGCACTCTTTTTGTAACTATATCGATGTGGCTGAGAAAGCACCCTCCACTCTAATCGCCTCCCCAGAAGCAATCGCTGTTATCTGTGTCTTTTAGAATTTTTTCTCTTCAGGGATGGACGTATATGTGTGTAAGAGCTCAACAAGAAAGGTGTAACCTGGTATTGTCCTGTTGGTAGTAATATGGGTAAAAAACAACGTGCTCTAGTGAGAAAGTTTAGAAGTGGCTTCAACTGGTACTTCTGGGAGGGACACCATTTGCCCATTCGAATAGGATTCCGTTCTTCCGTTTTAAGGGGTGTTCGTGAAACCCGGGCCTCAACCTTGGTCCCCGTGGGGATGTGAAACCCCACAGCCACACCACGCAGTGCCTCATGCACCCCATGACCCTGGGGAGGGAGGGCCTGGTGCAGGCAGGACGAGGGGCGAGCCCTGCCATCTCTGAGCCTGGCTCCTGGGTGGATGGGGGCACTTACGCTGGGGCAGGCGTCCTCCCCCTGCTGCCCGACCAGGATGTACAGCGTGTCGTCCTTCTCCAGGTTGAAGATGCCCAGCACTGACACGCCGTGGGACCGCATCATGGGGTTCCTCCCACCTTTCCCGCCAGCAGCTCCGTAGCCTGAGATGCTGCAACGGGACAAAGCACATGGGCTCCTGCCATGGGATGAAGACTGGCGGTCACCCTGCCAGCCCAGCAGCTTCCCGTGCGACGAGAGCACCACTGTCATGACCGTGAGACTCTGAGGTCAGCAAGGAGGGGCCCTCCCCCCACGGTCAGGGGCGAACAGTCAAGTTTACAGAGGGACAGTGAACTGCCTCATTTACAGAGCCAGGAAGGTAAAGAACTAGTCCAGGGTGCAGGAGAGAAAGAGCGGGGAAAGAAGAGGAGTAAAGGAAGGAAGGAGGAAAGAGAGAGGACAGGGGGTGTCTGTATTACTGTGGGGTGTTGGGGCGAGCGTGTCCTGAATGCCTGGGATTTCCCCGGTATGGCTCTTTCCCTCCCAAATCAAAGGACTCATGCGGCCTTAGACGAGTCACGTCCTGTCCCCCATCTGTCCAATGGGGATGAGAAGGGAAGCTACCTTCTAGCTCATGTGTGCTGTCAGGATGAAAGGAACTGAGACCCACACCTTAGACGTGTGGCTGGCACCTAAGAAGCAGCCCAGAGCTTTTATTAGCATTGATGGTGGAAGCAGCAGGCACGGACTTGACAGAGTTCTGTGGTCTCCCCCTGGGGCTCCAGACACGTGGAATGATTGAGGGGAGCGGTGTTTACTCACAGAGCCTCTTTATTCCCATCCCACCAGTCACCCCTTCTGGAGCAATATGTGTGTAGACAACAAACAACCCATCATGAGGAAAATAAAAATGTGCAGGGATGTGGGATGATTTCTGCTGCCTCTTAGGTCGTTGAGATAAGTCAGGCAGGGACGAGGGAAAAAACAGCTCAATTGCTGAACCGTATCAGAGGAGCGGCAGGTCTGAAGACAGCGAGCATACCAGCTGCAGACGCCTCCCCAGAGAGCGGCTGCCAGGGACAGGGACTGTCTTCTTTCCCACGTATTCGGATCCAGGCTCCTTGATAAGAAGCTTCCAGGAAGAGACGCAAGGCGGTTTTGCTCGTGTGCACACACAGTGGCTTCTATAATTCTAAGGAAATGTCCCATGTTGCACGCTTGTGAGGAGCCTCCTGGGGGCTCCCCACGGCGGAGCTCAGGCCTGTTCTGCAGAGACCAGCCTGGAGGGCTAATGGGGCAGCTGAGAGACCGGGCTCTCCATGGAACGCAAAGGAGAGTTGTGGCCCCTCGCCCTGGGGATGGCCGGGCACTGATGGTGCTCGTCGTAAGCAGGCGTGGCATTAGGCTGTGAGCACAAGAGGAGACCGAAGAGGGTTCCAGGTCGCCAAGGGGCTTACAAGGAAAGCGGGGAGGTGGTCACAGTGATGAAGAGAGAAATCTCACCATTGAGGGAGGCTCTACTGGGGAGGCAAGAGGGCGGGACCAAAGGGCTCTGGGGTTCCATGATGGGAGCAGACCATTTTCTAGCTGTGTGGTCTCTCAGAATCCCAACCTCTTCCCTCGTCAGAGAGGAACCCAAACTTCCTTTCTGAACAGGGTAGTGGGGTTCAGCATTAAAAGGAGACAATGGGAGGCAGTGGCCTGCTGCTGTCCTTGGCTGGTTGCAGGGCCTATGGGTGGAGGGTTGAAAGGGGCCTCCTGGTGGAGATGATGGACAGGCAGGCCTCCCAGACAAGCAGAGGGAGGTGGAGGGTAGGAGTCAGGCTTGTGCGCCTTGAAGTGAATCAGGTGGCTGCAGTGAGGGTGAGGAGTGGGGGTGGGGGGGCTGCAGGGCTGAGCATCCTCAAATGCCCCCTGCAGGAATGCGTGTGCCCCCCCACCCCCCCAATAGCCTTACACAGTAGCTGTTAGTACTCTCATCTGACGAACGAGGAAACTGAGGCTCAGAGTGATTAAGTAACTTGCCTGAGGCCACACAGGTGGCAGACCCTGGTCCCCTCATAGAGGACATTTTCTTTCCAAGGTGCTGCTGTGAGGCTTACACAGACGTACAGTGAGGGTGGTCTGAGAAGCAGCTGGCCCATCCTAATTCACCCAGATCCTCAGCCAACATCTCCCTCCAGACTCATTAGAAATGGGGAAGGTGATAGCACAATGAAAAGGCTGAAGAAAAAGGCAGGCTTATCGGTGAAAGGAAAGCAAGGGGAATTACTGAGCTCAGAGCAGGGAAGCCCTGGGCAGGGCTGGTACTGCTGGCGGGGGCTCAGAGACTGCCTGTGTGACAGTAGAGGTGGCACTGTCCACGGGCGGCTTCTGTCCTGCCCGCCGCTCTGCATTTCCGGGGCTTTGTGCGGCTGCGTGAGAGCCCTTTCCACCTGGAGGAGTGGTCTGCCGGGAAGCCCACTCCTGCTATGGCTGAGAGGCAAGCTGCTCCCTCATTTCTTTCTGTGTCATTGCAAGTCACTTGCATCAATCTGCATGCATTGCAAGTCATGCTGAACGCGTTCACATGTTTAAATGTAGCCACATTATTATATTTTAGGAGTTGTTTGCTCCTGATTCATGCCCCCCCCCCCCCCGCAAGCCATCTTTTTTTATTTCGTACAGCCCCAAGCAAGTCGGAGTGCTAGGTGGCCTCAGCCAGGTCTGGCCCTAGATCTTGGCACTGAGGCAGGACGGAAAGAGCCCTGGGGCAGGGCCGCTCTGTGATGGTGAGGCTTGGACTTGGGGCAACTTGGTTGACCCTTTGAGCCTCAGCTTTCTTTTCCAAGGAGAGGATTGAGGACAAGGACGCCTGCGCTCATGGGGATACAGTGGATTTGAAAAGACTGCACACTGAGGCCAGGCGCAGGGCAGGCCTCTGGGCTGGGGCCAGCTCTGTAGACTCCACAGTAGACAGTAGAGCTGGACAACCAGGTGTCAGCAGCCAGTCTTACTTTCCTGTGTGAGGGCCCAGCTCCACATTTTCAACCTGGATCCTGAACTTGCTGAGTCACGAGGAGCAGGCAGCTCCTGTCTGGACTTACGGGGAAGCAGGGCCTTTGCAGTCAGCCCTGAGGCCTGAAATCCCATCCCAGAACATCACTCCTTTGGGAGCTTCTAGCTGCTCCTATGAGGCTGACCACCTCTGGAGTGGGATGTGCCACAATGACAGAAGCAAAGGCTGGAATGCAGACGCCCCTAAATGCAAACCCAGGCTCTGTTACTGGGGGCCAGGACTAGGGTAAGCCCCCCTCGCTGGTGCAGAACCCAACTGACCCCAAGAGCCAACACCTCCTATGTTTGCTGTCCAAGGTGCTCTGCGTACCCCTCCCGACCCTGGCCTTGGCAGTGTTATGAACTAGTTGTGTGACCTTATTTATCCTCTTTGCTCCAGTTTCCTCGTCTATGAGAGGGTGACAATAATAATATCTATCTTGAAGGACTGTTAGGAGAATTAAATGAGATAGTGCCTGTAGGAGACTTAATTCAGTGCCTAGAGGGTAGCCAGTGAAGGACAAACACTAGCTGCCGTTCTGACACGCCCCTGTGGCTGGGACTGTCCACGCCTCTCCTGGGCTCCCGGGTGACTTCTGGGAGGCAGAAGTGGGGTGAATGAGGGAGGCCCTGGTTTCTAGAGAGCAGGGTGTGGCTAAGGGGATCTGGAGTCAAGGCTATTCAGTTTCACCCAGAACCCACCTCTTTAGGGAGCCAGTGGGAACCCTGAACTTCTGAAGACCCCAAACTCCACGGATGACGTTACAAACTCATGCCAGAATAATCTCAGCCTGACTCTGAAGCTTTCTCCGTAGCCCTGGTAAACAATTTATTTTTGATGATTGACTAATAACAATAAATGAATACATCTGCCACTCAAGTGGGGAAAATGGCTTGCAGTCGTTCCAATTTAGCGGAAATTACAAGATACTGTTCTCAACGAGCTGATGCTGTAATCCCCCCCCCCCACCCCCCCAATCTAAGTCCATGGCCCCTGGTCAAAATGGATGTTTGCATTTTGTATTACTGACTGTGAGCTTTTGTTACCTGATGTAATTGCATTGTGAATCTTTTTTAAATAAAGAATTAGCAGCAAATCAAAGTGGCTGCCTGCCGATCCTGAAATGAGAGCACAGCTGGTGAGCTCAAGTGGGCAGTGTGGGCCTCAACACCTCTGAGAGAGTGCTGGGCATGGGGCGGAGGGCAGGAGTGCGGAACCCCATGTCTGCCCTGCACCCCACTGGGTGAGTCCCTTCCCCTCCTCTGAGTCTTGGTTTCCTCCTCCATGAAATCAGGATTGCAAAACCCCGCTCCCCCTCACCTCTCCTGGGCTGCAGGGTTATTGTGAGTATGCACAGGGCCTGTCAATGGGGAATTCCTATTCACATGTACAGTCGGATTAGCCAGATGGGTCATCGGAGCCATCAGGAGATACCTTGGGGGTCAGCAGGGAAGAGTCCAGCTGTGGATGCACCTGCTCCTTGTGTGCAAGTTCCATTCCAAAGGGCACCGACGAGCAGGGCCTATTGTCCACTTCTTCCCTGCAGCCTGCCTGCCAGAGCAGCCCTAGCGCCTGGGGACATGGGAGCTGGAAGAGACCTCAGTGACCTCGCGCTGCAACCTCACCCTCTACAGATGGGGCCACTGCGAGAGGGGAAGCACACTTTCAAGGTCACACCATGTCAGGGGCAGAAATTAGACCCCAACTGCATTCTATCTGCAGCCCATCGCTCTTTGCACAATCCCTCACCCCCGATGCTCCCTGCTCTCTGCTGTTCATGGCGATGGCTGTCTATCTGCACAATAACTCCAATAATCAGGATCGGTGATTCTCCTCTAACTGTCTAGAGCTTTCCTGGCATTGTGGACTGTTGAACTTTTCTGCTCTGTGGCCTCCAGAGTCTCCGTCCTCTCTACAAGTCCAGTAGCACCTACTCAGTGCCTGGCACACAGTAGGAGCCCCTGGCTGTGGATCGGGCTGCATGGTGGTGTGTCCAGCTGCACATGCTGGGCTGGAGTCAGGGGAGGGAATGGGGGTCTGTGATGGAGGTTGTCAGAAACAGCTGTGGCCCAAGTCAGCTGGCAGGATTTGCTGACTCTGGTCAAGATCTGAGGCCTCTTGTGCATTATATCTGAGAAATAAGTGAACCATGGGAGAATTGCCATCAGAAGCTGTGGGCCATGCTTGACAAATGCTTTTATAGGCTGTGTGTGTGTGTGTGTGTGTGAAGTGGGGGGAGGACTGAAGGCTGGGAAGGATGCTGAGCCCTGGAGAGGAAGCTAAGGGAGGGAGGGAAGGAAGAAGGGAGGGAGGACAAGAGAGGCACATGAAGAGGGGAAGAAGTCAGGAAGAGTGAGCGATGGCTGGCCAGCTCTAGTGGGTGTGGACTGTCTGCATGGGGACTCCTGCAAGCACAGAATCGCTTTAAATCCCCCGCAGTCCTCAGAGCTGGGCTGTCAGCGTCTTTCTCCATCTTACCGTGTGGCTGGGACCTCACTACCCAGAGCATACCCCATCACCGATGCTCTTTTTGTCGTCCTCTTCAGCCACCCCCACCCCCACCCCCACCCCATGGGCACACTCTAGACATCATCACTCAGAACCCTGATCCAGAAATCTCCCCGAGTCAGGTGTTCTTCTCACCATCAGCCTAATCCTCGCCTGTCTTTCTTTGTCCAGCTCCTTGAGGCGGGAGCTGTCACTCACTGTCCTGACTTCCTCAGCCCCCGACCAAGAACAGCTATCACTCTAGGCACTGCTTCCCTAAGCCCCGATCACGCGGAGTCTACCTCTCCAGGACCCTGTGCCTGCTCTGCAGCCATAGTTCCCCTACCCTGGTAGCCCATTCGGACTCCTGCCCGGGTGACCAGAGCCAGCCTTCCATCTGCTCGCCCCGCCTCAGGCCTGTTTCTCTCACTGCCACCCGATGGGTCACCAGAGGGACGGGAAGGCATTTGGGAGGTGAGGCTCCAGCCCCAGGGTCCGGTCGTGCCTCAGCTCTGCTGACTCGGCCTGGCCCGGGGCACTCCTTCCACCAGGAAGGCCCTCCCCTCTTTGCGGACCACTCCATCACCTTCCACCAGGCTCTGTCTCCTTGAACTTGGGCCATTCCCTTGGCCTCTGACAGCAGTGCCCAGTGCAGACCTCCACTGTGGTAGCTGCTCTCTCATACTGAAACGCTTCATTCCTATGTCCGCCACCCCCATGGGCTGGGGCTCCTGCTGGGCAGGGGCTGCTTCATGTTCACCTCCATATACTTATTGGCAGGCACAGTGTCCTAGTAGGTGCCTAATATGGTCCACTGAGGTTTGCCAAGCAGGTCTGGGCACCAGGACATATGCACTTGGGGGAGTGGCCGCATCGCCTCTACTGTTTTGACAGAGGAGGTGGGGAGGGGAAGCCCAGGGCAGGAAGGCAGAGGTTGGGGGGATAGGGAGGTGGGTGTTGACCCCAATCCTCCCCTCTGGCCCCTGCCTGCTATTTCCTCCCTGACTCTCCTTCCTCTTCCTCTTTTTGGGCCTCTTCTTTATACTGGTGGGCCAAGCAGGAGCGGGTGGGAGATGAGCCCAGAATAAACGATCAGTTAGGAGTGGGAGGTGCTGTCACCTGTGTGCACCCCTGAGGAAGTCCCTGGGGTGATGGCCCTGCCTCACATATAGTGGGTGCTTGATGAGTATTTATTCCCCTCCTTTCCCTCTTTGAGCAGCAGGTAGAGAAATCAGCCCTATCAGGCCTCCGGCAGCAGACAGACAGTACTAGCTGAGCGCCCACACTCTGCCAGGATGGATTCTGTAAGGGAGGCTCTGTTTCCAAGAACCTTTTCCTCACATCCTCTGATGTGTCCTGTGGTTATTTCATTACATGTGCTGTACTTCCCAAATGACAGTTAGTTAGTATGGAGACAGTGTCTTCCAGAAAAAGGCCACCTGACTTCTCAACATGGATATTCTGGCTTGGGGACATTCTGATGTAGTCTATAAAGCAAATTATTAAACTTTTGCTTCTTTGATATGAAATAATGTGATTGATAGATGTTAACATCCAAGCCCAGAGCCACATCTAGGGTCAAAGCTGAAGTGAAGGTCAGAAATACAGTTGACCCCCCGTATCAGTGGGTTCCACATCTGTGAATTCAACCAACTATGGATCAAAAAATATTTGAAAAGAATGTTATGTTGCTGCTGACATGTACTATGTAGTTAGGCCTATGATGGTTGTGTCTGTCTATACGGAACATGTACAGACTTTTTATTTGTCATTATTCCCTAAACAATACAGTCTAACATCTATTTACATAGCATTTACACTATTAGGAATTAAAAGTAATGTAGAGATGATTGAAAGCATATAGGAAGATGTATACAAGTTATATGCAAATACTACACCATTTTAGATAAAGCCAGGCTTGAGCATCCTCAGATTTTGGTATCTGTGGGGTCCTGGAACCAATTTCCCTCAGATACCGAAGGGCAACTGTGTGTTACAGCCTTTATTTGGTTAAAAAACAAGGATTCAACAATGACAGAAACCCCAACCCAACGCTTTCTGGGTTTGTTTCTTGCATTTGATATAAAGCTGTCTCAGGCCAGTCAACAGAATCCTGCAGATCCAAACATCCCCTTTCCCACTTTGGACACTTCACAGTGTCCAGCTGCCACCGAAAAACGGCTCCTCGTGTATGTTTGCAATGAGTGTTCACCAGACCATGCTGGGGCTGTGAGCTAGTTCAGTATTCCAAAGGAAGAAATGGAAATCGTTCTCCAATCTTGGCTGGGCTTATAGCAACGCAGGGTGGCAATACTGTGGCAATTCATGCAGATCAGAAACCTGGCTAGACTGAGATATGGCTGTAATTAACAACAAATGGGGAAATGAACTAATTATTATTTAATAGTGCCGTTTATCCGGCAGCAAAATATGTCAAAACATGGGGTCCATCTGAGAAAGTCAAGAGAAAGTCCCTGGAAGCAGAGAAGTCAGAAATGACCGTCTGTGGGATCACTCTGTCCCCGGATGTGCTCTCTGGCTGCTGCTTCTGAGCGTGTGGCCTTGGATCTGTTGCAAAGCCGCTGTGCCTCCAGTTTCCTCTTATGAAATGAGGGTACGTCCATAATAACAATAATAATGGCACCTCCCTCACTGACAGAAGGAGGGGAAATACCCAGTGGGTCCTCAACCAGCCCTCACCCCCTTCTCTCCAGAGTCCTTTGGTCCTGCTCAGGGACTGTGGGTGACCCACGGAAACTCAACCAGCAGGAAGGGGAGGCCCGGCCAGCTGGGGGCGGTGGGGCCAGTGGCGTGTGCTTTCGGCCATTAATTGGGAACATGTGGAACCCGGGGCAGCTTAATCTGATTGCAGCCAAACCTTATTATCGCGTTCCTGCCCAGAATGCCATTTAAAAAGCACTTAGAGTGGGGCTCTCCCTGAAACCCTGTTACACGGAAGTCCCAGGAGTAGGGCTGCCACAGAAAACAGGGCAACTGGAGAAGCCCCTTCCTTCCCCAAGAAGCTGAGAATATGCTGCGGGCTGGGGGCTGCAGGCCGGAGAAGAGAGCGCCTTCCCACTGCATTCAGCCTCTAGGGGGCATTGGCACCAACAAGGACATAGTAAGATGCTTCCTGTTTACACAGCCTGGCTGTGCAGTGGGAGGCGCCGCAGTGAGGCTGCGCCTCCGGAGCCTGGGGTTGGAGGCGATTCCTGGACTGTCAGAGGCTCCTGACTCTCTGAGCCCTGGTTTTCTCATTTGTAAAATGAGGACGGCAGCTCTGGCCTTGCCCACATCATACAGCTATCAAGGCTTTGACCTAAGTCAGGGGTTCTCAGGGACTGTATCAGCCTTGCCTGCGAACCTGTCACACATTCTTATTCTCCGACGCCATCCAGACCAACACCGTTAGGGGCTCCAAGAGTGGGCCCGACTGCCTGTGTTCTAAGCAGCCCTCCAGTCATTCCGATGGCCCCTCAGTGACAGGAACCCCTGGCCTAAGCTCTGCTATTAGCTTCGGTTAGTGTCATGACCTCAACGTGCCCGGGGGCGGCGGGCCTCCCTCCAGCCTGTGGGCGAGGGGCTGGACATGGGACACGAGTTTGAGGACTGCTGCTTTAGTTGAGCATAGTGAAGGCTCACGGGTTAGAACGTCGTCTTTCATGTGCTTTGTACTTCTGTTTCTCAAACATTATCACATGCACAGCCTCGTTGGAATGGCATCAAGTAATATTCAGAGGAAAAAACCCATCATCATTATAATTAATAATAAAGACTGTTCTGAAGCGAGGTCATGCATATATAGCATCTGCACATTCTATAGGCTTCCTGAGGATATAGACACTCTTCCTTTGCTGCCATATTCTGTTATGTCAAATCTCCCCATCCCTGGTCCTTCCACCCTGCTATGGGCCAGAGTCTGGGGCCTCTGAGCCTTGGTGTGTCCCCCGGGCACCCGGGGACATGCCCCCACGGGCAGGACCCCAGTCCTCGTCAGGAGGGTGCATTGCCCTCAGCTTTCCCCTCCCCCATACGCACCTGTAGGTGTCGGTGGCTGGTACCTTCCAGGTCTGGATGCCCTGCAGGGGGCCCTCGCTCCCCACCACCACGCTCAGGTTGGAGTTCCGATAGGCGTTGTTGCACTGGGCCTGCGTGGGGCCGTGGGGCCCACTGGCCCCGCACGTGGTAAACAGCCAGTGAACTGCGGCACAAGAGGAAAGACAATCACTCACTTGTCCCGACCCTCCTTCCTTCCTCTATGGATCTCCCTGGGCTGCCTCTGAACTGCCTGCTCCATGGCCCCAAACCCACATTCCAGGAACGTGCCAAAGTCAGGGCATGAAACATCACTCAGTCATTCAGCCTGAACTCTGCTGTTGAGGATCTACCATGTGCCAGGCCCTGGGTCAGGGGACAGACACAGACAGCAGACTTGGACCCTGGCCTTGAGAAGCTCACAGCCTGCTGAGGGAGACCAACAGGGGAGCAACCAAGCACAGTAGAGGGCAGTGAGAAGAAGAAAAGCTCAGGAGGGTCCAGCTACATGAGAGGAGGGAGGGAAGACCCCTTTCAGGTGAGACAGGTCCCGGCAGTGACTGGGTCCTCCGCTGGTTTCTCCCTAAGTGCAGCACAATGCTGGGCAAACAGCGGGCACTCAACCTGTGCTATTGGGACTGCATCTAACCTGATCCCAAATAGTCCCCATCTTCACGTAGGATCCTCTTAGCTTGGAGAAGACTGAAAGAGTAAACTAGACACGAAGTCAGCTCCATGACCCGTGATTGGACCAGGGGCCCAGGCCCGTGGTGGGAGAGGAAAAGCCTTGTACCCCGGGCTCGTGCCATCATCTCTCTAGGCAGGTGAAGGGACTTTAAAGCCATGAGCCTGGAGATCAGTTAGAGCCAGGACAGACACTACCAAGGCCGCTCAGGCCCAGATATCAGGCAGGCCACCATGACAGAACAGGTGCGATGCTGGTCAGCACTGTGGTGGGTAGATCCTCAGCCCCAGAAAGTCCCACTGTGGCCCCTGGAGTAGCTCAGCTGAGACAGTGTGGGCCTTAGGGCGTCATGGGCACAAACCAGGGAAAGCATCAGGACTCTGGTCTCCTGAGGGGCCAGGAGGTAACAAATGGGAAATCCAGTAACTGGAATGTTTATGAGGTCAGGACGCAGCGATATAAGGAGAGGGATGGCTATAAGCAACAAGTAAAACCCTGGTTTTTGGAGAGAAGATCAAGGTCACAGGGAGACAGTCAGTGAGGTGGGTTTGATGCTAAATTGCCAATCTGAGAATACAGGGGTCCTCATATTTCCCCAGCTGAGAGTCTACACTGGTCCCTGAGGTTCTATGGGGCTGAAGAAGGATCAAATGCCACCTCCCCCACCCCCACCCCAGGAACCTGGATTAAGGACAGGAAGACGGGAAGGCTGGTTCCTTCTTTTCTTTAAAAACAAAAAGCTCTTGTATTAAAACTCATATATATATATATATATATATATATATATATATATATATATATATATATATATATATAACTTCTTTATCTTGTTCTTACTTATACCACACACTGGAAACCTAGTTTAATACTCAGTCACATCTAAACTGTATAAGGAATCCAGAAACATCAAAACACTGATTGGTTATAAACAGTTGAGTAAAGAAAAATCCATTAAGCACTGGGTTTCATTTTACATATATTACAACACCCTCCAAGAAGAAACAAATCAATTAGTAATATACAGCACAATGCTAAAAAAAAAAGAGATAGGCTAGACAGTGATTGCACTGGTTTTATTACTGTTGCCAAACCATCTCATCTGCTCCGCTGAATGCAAAGAAATAGAGTGTGTTACGAAGGACAGTAAATTCTCCACTATCAGTGCTGATCACAATAATAAAGGCCTGTCTCTTGCGGATGGCCCGTGTGGTTGTATTATATCACAGAAGAGCATGGACTGGCTCATGTGGATCTTTTGTACCATTTTGGTTCTGATCTGTGGAGCTGGGTTGTATTTATATCTGTTCACTGAGCTGAACTTCACAGGAGCTGTGGCATATCAAACCATCAGAGATCCTGTGATCCAAATCCAAGTGAACAAATCATTCACTATCCGTAATGTATGCAGCACCATTCTTTGTTATAAATCGGAAAAAGCAGCCCCCTTTTAAAAATAAATAATGAAAATGGACAAATTGTTCTCCTTATGAGGGTGAAATGAAAATAATGTACGTATTATAGTAGGCTGACCAAATGTACGTGTTATAGAAGGCTGACCAAATGAACCATTTTAAATGGGACAGAAAACAATGGAACTCCCCTTTTTCGAAAGGTCCCTCTGTCCCTCCTGACACCGTGTATTTAGCCCAGTGAGACTAGGCCAACCATACGTACCATTTGAAATGGGGCAGGACTATTGTTTCCTGTTCCATTTAAAATGGTTCATCTGGTCAGTCTAATTGTAGCCACTGTGAGGTTAAATCATTTCTACCACCAGTCTTAACTCTTTAAACAATGGAGCCGTGCCCCCTTTTAGACATAGGATCAATGTCTGATTATTGCTTTCTTTTTATGATGTTAGCAGGTGTGGAAGCTTAATGCCTCAGTCAATTTATTTATTGAGAGTTACAAAATAATGATATTTAAACCATATCTCTCTTCTTATTTCTTAGTTAGAATACACTTATAAAGAGATGCTTCCTCTCACCTACTATCTGGTTAGCCAGTGGAATAGTTCATATAGGGAAGGCAGGATAAATGCACAATTCTTTCTCCTTATTTAGAGTTTTTAAGATAATGAATTGGTTCTCTATCACCCTCTAATGTTGACAAATTAGTTGTTTGTATATCATATGAATCCTTGAACTTAAACATATTTTTGAGTCTTAATTGATCACTATTAAACTCAATTTGTCACATTTTAGTCAGTGGTAAGCCTCCTGAACACTTTTGCTTCCTTGCAAACTGGTTTGATGGAATGTGCTTCCCCTGGACCCAGAATCGACCATTTTCTCAAAAGCCTTTGTTTCTTTTAGTGGAAAAAGCTATTTTAATTACACAATCTAGGGGCTGTAGACACTACTGGGTTGGTGAGTGTTTCTAGGCTTCTTTAGTGGACAGAGCTAGGAAATGTATCTGTATGTGTATCAGTGTAACATACACACATAAAATGCACAGATATGGGTATGACAAAATACCTCATGAGCTCACACTGATACTTCTGATTCAAATTAAGGACTTTAGGGTTTTAAATTTAACCTGTATTTCTTTTTCTACACTGAGAATCTTGGTTCTCCAGACCATTTGAATAGAGTTTGAATATTCTATAATTACTCATTTATTTTCTCCTTCACTACATACAGTATCAGAGTAACAATATTATTACTATGTACTTATATTTTGGAATTTCTATTTGGTGGATAGTGGAAGACACTAGATGTCAAACCTCAGATAAAAGGATGTTACTATGAAGCTGAACAAACAAGGCAGGGAATCTTTAGGCCTTCAATTTCAATGTGTCCAGTTACAGTACATTTATGTAGCACCTCCAGCCTCCAGTAAGTTTAGCTCTTTAAAACCATGTTAGGTCATTAGATAGGGATGGGGGAAGAATTATTCCTTTTATCTAAACAATTGGCCTGTGATTATAGAGCAAACCTGAGGTCGAGGGGGGGCATGTCATTGACTCTTTCTGCAACACAGTTTTCAGTTGTTCTAGTTTGTTTCTCAGAGTGAATGTGTGCGCACACGCACGCACACACACACACACACCCCCTTCATTCATTCGTGCAAAGCGTTCTGGTCATTTCTTTTTCTTTTCTTTCTTTTATTTTTTTGAAGAGAAGTCAGGCGGTGGTCACAGCGATGATTCTAACAGCTGCCCTGTCTTTTGTACTAGTAGCTGTGTTCACACGTGAGCCCGTCTTTGCTTTCGCATCTTTGTCTCTTTGCTCTCGCACAGTTCCCCTAGACAGGCAGGATGCCTGCAAATGCTGAGGTCTCCCAGGGAACAAAGACCCGAGGTCCATGTCCTTCTCTGTTGGGAGGCAGGCATCCCTTTGCTGAGAGGAACCTCCCAGTGAGCCAGCTCTCCATCAATAGGGCAGCAAGTCGGGGCTGTTGAGATAAAAGCTGCTTTCAGGACTGAATTACCCTAAACAGCGCTGACATGGACTCGAGGGAGTTTTTAATGGCTCCTGTGATGGTTGCTGTGTTGTGTTCCCAGCCACCTCTAGCTCCCCAAGGGAAAGTCAGGAACACGGGAGAGAAGAGAAAGGCCACAGGAAAAACACTGTCCTGAAAGCAGAGCTATAAAAATTAAGTTAAGGGAAGCCTTGGGGCTAATTTGGTTATTCCCAAATTGGCTTCAGGCCAGAGATGTGTTAAGAAAGTATTTGGTGTTGAGACCAGCGGACTCGCCCAACTGGGGGGTTACACATAATAGGTTTGTTTTGGAGGCTTAAGCGGGACATGGTGGGGTTCAAATCCGAGTTTTGCCATGTTCAGGCCTGAAGAGTCATAGCTTTCTGCTCTGGTCCGCTCTTGTCCACAGACCGAGGAGAGGAGGCTTTGGTCTGGTGCTGGGCCATGGGGGTTACAGTTGTAGGATTTGCTGCCTCCTGTTGGAAGGTCCCCTGGTGCCTGAGAGACAAGTGACAGGGCGAGAGGCTATGACCCTTCACTGACCCATTCTTGGTAGCTCTCGGTTATTGTTTGGCTCTAAGTCATGAGGGCTGAAATCCCAACAAGGCCTCTGTGACAGTAGCACCTGCCTTGAGGGGCAGAGGAAGGTGCTGGCAGCCCAAGTGGCCAAGTGATTTGGAGCTAGAAATGACCTGGCCCCTGGGTCTGGGTCCCAGGTCCTCTAAGATGAGTCAGAGAACAGGGACACAGGAAAGAGTGGGGAATCCAACTGTCAAGGGAAGAAAGGAAAGTGGGGGCGCAAGTAGGATGAAATGATGAATCAAGAAAAGAAGGAAAAGTATATACAAGTAGAGAGCTAGAGAGAAGGGAAGAGACACGTCCCTTATTCCTGCCTGCAGTATAGTTATGGTGGCTGCAGATGCAGTGGCCAGGAGGCAACGAGTGTGAGGAAAAGGCCAAAAGATCACAGAGAGAGGAGTCCTGGTGTCACCCGGCATTGAACTGGCGATGGCAGTCATGTGTAGGGCCACTGAACCAGCACCAGCAGTCGTCTGTAAGACACTTTTTATTCCTAGGCTGGACCCTTCCTTGGGCTCCCAGCATTGGCTAGGTCAAACTTCAGTCTGAATGGAGCCTCCTAGAATTTGGATCTGCCACCTACTTGTAATGAAAACAAGACTGACCAGAGGCTCCTGCTGCTGTCCCTCAACAGCAGTGCCAGCCTGGGCTGAGGCTGGCTTTCGGGGCTTCTTTAGACACCGAACATGGCCTGCCACTTGCCTTCCTTGGCGTAGAGCTGGGCATCGGGGTCACACCCCTCGCCCAGTCTGCTCAGTCCAGGATGCTCCCCTTTCTTCCCCCACCCTCTGCTCTGTCTCTGCGCACTTCACGGTCAAGGCCGTTAGAGCGTGGGAGAGTTGCACCTACATTGTGGAGGGCCTTGGAGGCTTCTCCAGGCCACGCCAGCCTAGGAGTGACAGGATCTTAATAGTAGTAACCAACAGTATTATGCACTTCTGCTCTCACACACACTTGAAGGACCTGAGCAGCCCCCTCATTAGAGCACACATGGTCTGCTGCTGTCATCGGTGTCCCCTTAACGTGCTGCATTTTCTTCCCATCACTATTTGAGACTTAGTTGATTTTGTTCTCAGAGAAGGTGGTTGATAAACCTTTGGTAAATGAAAACCCATACCCAGACCCAACAAAATAGAAAGAAGAGAGCAGGCCAAATACCAGTCCCCAAGCCACGTGAGTGGTCAGAAGTGGGTGTTCATGCACACGGGGCACTGCGTGTGGTTCAGCTTTGGCCCTTTGGAGTTCCTGCATTAGGATGGGAGTGATATAGCATAGAACCAGGAGAATTCTGGGAGTGTAAGTGGATGCTTGTGGACAGGTATTTTGTTTCTCACCCATGACTGTGCAGCAGAGAGGATTGGCTCTCAGGGAGCCAGCACACACACACTCAATTGCACACACACACCAGCACATACTCATCCTCACACACCCACACCCACGTTACTGAAATGCAGGGAGCCCTGCCATCTATAAGAAAACTCTAGTCTTTCTCCTTAGTAGTGTGGACAGCTCAATGACCCAATGGTTGAGGGAACTGGTCAGTTGATAGACTGAATGGATGAGTTAGTAGGATCAAAGTCATCGCGCTGTTTGAGGGGAAATAAAAAAGGTCTTCATTTTCAGGGAGCTATTCTGAGGCCTGAGAGCTTTTCAGATTCTTAGGTTTCTGGATCAGCCTGAGCTATGCCTTATTTTCTTGTTAACATTAATCCTGGAAGAAGATCATTCAATCTGTCAGCTATTTAATAAATAATAATTAAATGAATAAAACTTGCTCTCACATTATTATGAAATCACTGTCAGTGTTTACTATAAAAACCAAATCAGCCCTCTCAGGTTCAATCACCTGGGGTTTGTTTCAAAAGTTTCCTGGAAAAGGTTATGGAATTCCCATTATGACTGAGATCTTGACATGCTTTAAAAAACTAAAAAAGCTCTTTCCATTTATATTGATGAGCGACTCTTTTTGGGACAATCCAATAGGCCCCACAGAAGTCATTTATTTCCCCCAAGTAGAGTTTGAGTGTTTCACCTGCAAATTGATGACCAATTGGATTGGGAGAATTGATTGAACAAGAGAACTCAAAATGCAAAATACCCCATCCCCTTGCTTTTTTTTTAACATGGCTAGGTTTAAAAGGCCAAAAACGGAAATTTACTTGAAACTTCTGCAAAATTTTTGAGAAAAAATATAGCCAGAATACATACTTACGTATAAACAAATGAGTGCACAGCTCATAGGTTGGGGAGGAGGAAAATTTGTAGAAGGCCACATATGAAGGATGAGTGAATTGGCCCAATCTTTCCCGTTATATATTTTTAATAATAATGTTAGTAACAATATCACAGAATATATGATGTTTGTATACTTTTTTGTACCTTTTGAAGCCTGTTAGAAGTGATCTCACTTGCCCACGCCAACAACCAGCTCCGAGAAAGAACTGTGGCAGGTAGTTATTACCCCTGCTTTAGAGATGAGGAAACAACTGGGCCCCAGAGTGCTTGAGTCTCCTGAGGTCCCACAGCTAGGACCTTGGTCTCTGGGAGTCTTTGCTGATCCACTTACCATCTTGCTATTACCTGGCACTCAGTAGGTGCTTTGTGAATGTTTGTGTCTGTGGGCCCTAAGGTGGCCCCCAATGAGCTCTCCCTCCTGGTAGTCACATCCTTGCACAGCCCCCTCCTTTTGAGAATGGACAAGACATGTGGGTTGCTTGTAACTGACAGGATACATACAACAAAGATGTCGTTTTCATGATTATATTACATAAGACTGTAACTTCCATCTTGCTAGCAGTCTCTTTCAACCCATCTCTGTCTGTCATCTCTGTCTCCTGCCCCCAGCTTCTTCGGTATCTGCCCGCTTGGGCTTTCAGATGAGACCCGAGCCCCGGCTAACAGCTTGATTGCAACCTTATGAGAAACTATGAAGCAGAGGGGACCCAACTATGCTGTGCCTGATTCCCTGACTCACAGAAACGAATATAACAAACGTCGCTTTAAGCCACTGAATTGATGGTAATTTGTTACGAGCAGTAGACACCTATCCAGCCACTCAGAAGGCCCTGCCCAGCAGCCAGGGCGTTCTTTGGCCTCCTCATCTCTGTGAGAGAACCCGGCGTGAAGGGCACAGGCTGGGCTCGGTTCTTTCTCCCCTGACTCAGTGGTGGCTAAGGTAATCCCACCTCTCACTCCTTTTCCTCTTGAAGATGGAGGAGCAAGTGAGAGGGATCCCTTTCTATGATCTAGAGCTAGCATTTCAGCCTTTCTCTTCCCAGTTCCTCGGTGCAGCTCCAGGCCCAGATGAATTAAACCAAACTAACATCTCTGTGTCCGGGACCACTGGAGCTTTGCTGCAACAAGCAGAGAGCTGAATAGGTTCTGAGGGGATGCAGGGTTGTTTTGCAGGCAGAACCAGCAAGTCTGGGAGAAGGGCGATAATTAAAAGTGGACTCTTCCCAAATAACAAATGCTTAATGCACTTGTGTTCTGCTAGTCTTGAAGCTAAATGATCTTAATCACAGCGTGCTGAGACCAGAGTTCCCGGAGCACTTATTGTCTCCCACTTATGTAACCTTTCACTGAAACAAATAGGAAAACAACAACATGTGTTCTCAGGCCAGTGGGGAGAGAGAAACAATGAGTGCTGAGAGGAGTCGCAGCATGGTGTCAGGCGTTCTGTCTCCAGCTTTGCCTAATGTCAACCGCCAGGCGAAGGTGTTAAAATGGAGGTTCGTGAGGTGGTTCTGAGTCTGTCAGAATTGGATGATGCTGCCTGATTTCTCCACTGAGGTCCAGGGTCGGGCAATTCCAAAGTAACGCTATTGATTCCTGGCTTTCTCAGAGCACACTGGATTTCTTTTTAAAAATGATCAGTTCGGTATAATTTGCAATGGACCCATTTTGGATGAAGAACTCACCATCCAGGGCAGGATAAAGTCAGAGCCGTGGTTGGGGAGGAACCCGTCCTAATTCCAAGTGTGCTCGACTGACCAACTGGAAAGGGAACCCGAGTCTCTCATGTTTTCATGTGCTGGGGTAACAGTGGCTTCATCTCAGGCTTGTGTGGACCCAGTTCTGGGGGTGCAGCTTTCAAGGGCAGCACTTGGCTCATTCCCAGCTGCAGGCCCCATGGCTCCCAGCACAGGGCTGGGCACAGAGTGGGCACACGGCACAAGCCTGTTGAAATGAACTCAGCTCTATGTGAATTTTTTATCTTTTTTAGGACTGGGATTCAGGGAATTGCGAAAACATTGACTAGAAAGCAGTGATGTTTTCTGCATTGAATGCTGAGTCGACTCTCCTGAATGAAAAGAGAAAATGAATGCAACAAGAGCTTCTCCCTTAGGCCATCAGCAACAGGGTGGCATTTGGGGTTGTTCCTAGGGGGCCTGGGGTTAGTCAGGGGAGACTTTGGAGTGAGCTGGATTGAGTCTGGGCCCTGGCTCTGCAGTTTATTGGTGGGCCAGGTTGCATAACATTCCTGATTCTGTTTCCTCAATTCTAGAATGGGGAAATAGTGATGGCTTGTGCAGTTCACTGTGCCAAGTACTCTCTGCCTTCCCCATGTGGTCCTTTCATCAAATCTGTGAGATGTAAGTACCGTAGTAAGAATATAAGCACCAGGGATACCGGGATAGTTCAGCAGGTTGTGCGCTTGCCTTGCAACCGTGAGGTTCGGGATCAAATCCCAGCCCTGGTCCATGCAAATTCATAAGCTAAACTATAGTGCACCCGGTAACCACCAGGGTGGAGGTGAAGGTTCTCATCTCCCATGCAGGAGGCCCCTGGTTCAGTTCCCAGCTTGCGCGGTCCCACATCCACCTGTGTAGAATGAAACTAATGATGTACAACTATGGAGACGGTCTGCACCCTGCCCCCCACCTCTTTCACTCTTTCTCTCCTCTCAAATAATAAAATAAATCTTAAAAAAAAGAAATAAATATACCACAATTTTTGAATGTGGGGAAACAAAGGCACAGAAAGGAGAAGGGAGTGGCTTAAAGTGGCACGGCTGGGACTTGAACACAGGTAGTCTGTGCATTTCCTAACTGCCACATCGCTTCCCGACGGCGATGTCTGCCTTTGGGGAGTCTGGGGGGTCTGGAAGGGTCCCCTGAGGTGCACTGACTGTGCATGGTAACTGCAGACAACCGCAGACGGTGCACAGATGAAAGAAGGCAGCCTGCAAACATGGACTATTCACTGGGAAGCTCAGTTGCAGGTGGGGCCCCCGCCCCAGGGAGCGGGCCTCCTGCCCAGCCTTCTCTCCCACCCGTTACCATCGCTGGTGTGCAAGTGCTTTCTCTCCCTGGGCCTGGGTGCTGGCCGCCCCTTGGGGATGCTGACCAGCTCTCCAGCATGCAGTCTCTGGCCCTGGAAGGGACTCGCTAACGTGGGCAATGCGGATCATGAATCACGAAGTTCCACGCCAGCCCTCTTCCCAGGTCTGGGGGACGGGGGCACATTCACAGGAAGAGCGGATGCATCCTCCTTGGAGGGCTCCAAACCTGCCCGCAGTGACCAAGGGCCCACGAGCCTTGTGAGGCTGGGGCTTCCTGTGTCCTCCCTAGTCTGCTTGCTATAAACAGACGAGGTACGAGGGAACGGGATGCCCTTGACTGAGAGCAGGCCCGCTGAACAGGGCAACGGTCAGGCCCCAGAGGGCTCTGAGGACAGCAGCGATGGCCTGTGCCTGCCCAGCTCCTTGAGCTGCCCCCGCAGTTGAAAGGGTGCTGACGGAAGTGCCTTCTGTGTGCACCGTGAAGGTGGGAGCCCCAAGGGATGCCAGCACCAGCTTTCTCACGTGTGCATGGGTGCACTGTGTGCCCAGTGAGCTGTCTGATTAGTGAAGATGCAGATGTGCTCTGTTTAAGAAAAAGCTGACGTTAGAAACGGGTTTCTGAGATGAGAGATTCTTCTAGAAGGCCTGTGCAACAGTGCGATTCTTCAAAGAATTCTTTGATCACAACTGAGCTCCTCCACATGTTATTTGGCTTAGAAAACATTTACTTTTTATGTGACTAAAACAACATTCTTTAGCTTTTTACATAGAAGTTGCATAACTTAGGGAAAGTTACTTAACATCTGTGGGCCTCAGTTTCCTCATCTGTAAAAGGGGATCATATTATAGTACCAACAAACGAGGCAATGCCTATGACAGAGGCCACCCAGTTCCTGGCCCACCGCACTGCTCAGTGACCGGGATTATTGCTGTGTAAGGAGGAAACAGCGTCGTGCCAGCCCTGTGCTGTCGGGGAGCTGAAACCTTAGATGTCCCGAGGCCCTGAGCCCCCTCCTCAACCCTCCCAAGGCCCAGGCTCCTCATCTCTAGTGAGTGGGTTGGGCTGCTGTTTGGAGTTCCTAAACTTTGTTTCAAATCAGGCTTTCCTTGAAAGTTTATTAAAAATGAGGCATCTGACCACCCATTCCCAGACATTCAGGTTCCACAGGTCCAGATCCCCAGGAATCTGTATTTTTAATGAGTGGCACTTGCGGGCCCCTTCCCCAGCTTGGTGACCATAGCAGACGATGTGAGGACACACTGACGAAAACCTGGGCTGGAACTAGGTCCCCGCTGGCTGCCTTGCTTTCTACTGCGCTTACAAAGCCCCAGATTCTGTCCCTGGGCATTTCTGGGGGGAAGCTGTTAAGGATGCAGTGAACCCAAGGGCCAAATCTGAGTCCCCCCAGCGTGAGTGGGGCTCCCCAGACCTACCTCCCTTGTTTCCAATGTCCTGGGGCCTCCTGCCTCCCATACTGGCTCACGGTGAGGAGTTAGGGCTACAGCAGGGACCTCAGCTTCCTCTCTGCCTCCTGCCTGGCCTGGGCTTGTCTGTAGTGGCCACAGGTGACAGGACTTTCCAAATTGGGTTAGGATGCATTCTTTATTTAGGACTGGGTGACTCCTCACCCGCTGGGCATGCTGCGTCACCGGGGCCCGCAGGGCCTGAGCGCAGGAGGCTCTGCTGTAAGCGAAGACCGCCCCTGAGTGAGGGGGGCTGCCTTCCAACAATGCCGTCATCCCCAGAAGGGCGCGCGTGAAGCGGAATGGCTCTAGCTACAAATTCTATTAACTCTAATAGTTGTTCTGTGGTGAATGGATAATGCATTTAGCAGAAATAGGCCCAATCAATTTATATGAAACACATAAAACTTTCTCATTGGAATTGGCATCTGTTCTTGAATCACAGGAGCGTGTGTGGAAATGGACAGTCTGTCACCTTTACTTCTGGGCACATTAGCAGTGCCACAGGTTAATTGGAGAGCTGGGCCACACATGGCTCTGGCCCCCTTACGCCACGTCCCTTCACCCCTCAGAACCGCAGAGCTGGAGACAGGGAGGGACCCGGAGACTGTCTACTTCCAACACTGACTTAAAAATACCAGATTGTCCACCCTTGTCCGTGTTCACATTGGCCCCTCTCACAGGAGCTAGTACCTGCATGTCTGCCTATGGGCCCAGGCGTCACACGAGGGGATGGAAGGTGTGGGGAGGTGGGACGTCAGGACCATAGTGTGCTATGTCCCAGCCAGGCCCGTGCAGGGCTTCTGACTTCTGGTCCAGTGCTCTTTTCGTGATCCTACACCTTTAATCGTCACCCTCCACCCCGACCTTTGGCAACAGACACGTGCTTGGAAAATGGTATACCAGCTGTCACCAAGCAACTCAAGGCAAGACTGTGGCTTGATGCTAGGGCTCCATGTGTTCTGGGCACTTGTGGGTTGGGCCCAAGGTTTGGACTGTTCTCGAATAGACAGCTGACTCTCCTACCCTCCTTGTACAGCAAGAGGAGAGAGGGACCCCTACCCCGCTGGGCCCTGGCCGTCCTGCTTGCCCCTCCCTGGGCTTTTAGAGAGAAAGAGGACGGCAGAGCCTGCTTGCTTGTACCTCGTCACCCCTCAGGTTCGTGACTGCTGGTGGGGGCGGGGGGCCACGGGGGTGTGGATAGCACTCTGTGGCTCTGTCATTGCATTAGCTCAACCATTTGGTTAGCCTAATTGTATGTGCAAAGCTGACACTTGCAATTTTCTCAGACTTAATAGTGGCCCCATTTTCCCTCTCAGTCTCTTCAACTGATGGGCTAAAGTGACGTGGGCTTCCAAGGATGCTCCATGAAACACCTGGATGAGCTTTACCCAGGATGCTGAGCTCTGCCAGGTGGGCTTGGGGGGGTGAGGGAACCCCAGACCTGGAGGGTCAGGCCGTCCGCAGAGGGGAGGGCTGCTTGAGGGAGGTGAGGATGTTTAGGGACATGTGGAAGCTTTGAGAGTGACTGTCTTCAGAACACCCAGTGTGGCCTTTGCGTTTGGAGGAGTTGCTCTCATGCCTGCCGAGATGGGAGCTGAAATGCCACCAGTTGTCCTTGTTCCAGCCCAGCGGAGATAGTCAGCGCTGAACTTGGGGAAGGAAATCATCTTATCCTGTCTCCCCCGACAGCTGATTTGTCTACTGGCCACATAGGGGATTTCCTCTGGGATGCACTCCCGCCCCTTTCGTTTCCGGTGTTGATCTGTGATTGGGGACCTGGATTCCCACAAGTAGCTTAGTTGGCTGAGAGAACACAGACTTCAGGGCCCCATCCCCGTCCCCTCCCTTCCTTACCAGCTGTGGGACTCACATTCTTCTGGACCACCTTCCTCATCCCGGCTACGGGAATAGCAGCAGCTGTCCCGGGGCTAGAGTGAGGACCAGATGGGATGGCATGTGCAACACCCTACCCCAAAGTGCAGTGTGACCACAGCCGCCTACCTGCCTGTCACTGCTGCTCTGAGCCTGGGGCCGTGCAGCAGAGGAAGCCTGTGTTCCAGCCACTGTCACGGCCAGGCTCTCAGGCTGCCACGTACGTGTAATTTTCTCTAGAGGTGGTGGGAGAGCATCGCTGCTTTTGAGCTGCCGCGTGATTTCATTAGTCTGAGAGGCCATTGAGCAGGCCCTTATCGATTAGCCTCTTAGGGACAGTGGGAATTATATGACAATAAACCCGGTGTCAGGTAGGGTGGATGGCTGTTTCCTAAACGTTAGCTGCTGGGGAGACAGCTGCTGACATTGAGCTCAAGCATTAAGTGCCCACCCGTCAATGAGTAAGTGTCTGGAGCCCCCGCTATGTGATCCGTGCTGGCGGTTAGATGGGGCAGAGCTGGCCGCAAAGTGCGCTTAGCGCGTCCTGCATTTATCGCAGGAGGAGGGGTGACCAAGGGCCACGCGGTAACGGAGGGAACTCACTGGGACGGGGTTGGACAATGAGCAGCGGGCTGCCTCCCGCATGTGAGACGCTTTTGTGAACCACATGCCACGAGGCAGCGAGGGGAAGAGAGACGGCGGTGTCCGAGGCCAAGTTCCTCTTGGGGTGGAAAAATGAAAGGTACTTGGAGGTTCTAGTTAAAGGTGAAGAGGTGGGAGGGGAGAGGTGATGGGGGAAGCGATGAACTCTGTCCCCTGGTTTGCCAGCTGTTGGCTCAGGCAGGAATCAGGAAGGGACAGTTAGTCCTGGACCTGAGGCAGCTTTTCAGGGGAGAGGAAGGAAAGGAGTTCTTCAATGACCACGCGCAGCTACTAGTGACTTCACATAGGGTCCGCATGCCCCTCCTAAGCTTGAGTGTGATGCTGTTACGTTACGGAATTCCACGCTCACCATTTTGTAGTAAGAGAGTTGGTAACGCTGCATTAAAAAGGGGCGCTACTTCTGCCGCACCCTGTATGTTGTGAATCAGTGAATTCACTGGTACAAGCCTCTACTTTTCATTTTTTGGAATTTTGCATTCAACAAGGACTCCACATTTCTAGTGGAAACGAGATTTGTCATGTATCTAGTACGTTAATGGAGAACCGTCCTTCATAGGAAAGGGATGTGGGGGGATGGCCGCTGTCCACCCACTTCTCCAGGTCACTCAGGTAGGAAAGCTTCCCTTGCACAGGCACCAGTGCCCAGCTGGGACCCCCCGGCCGCCGGTGCTTGTGGGGTGGCCTTCCTCAGCTCCCCTGGGGCTAGCCTCAGACCTAGTAACTGCTGAGGAACATCCTGCTGGGTTTGAGACCGAGTCCAAGAGAGTTCCTCCTGAAACAAAGAGCAGCTGGAGGTCACACCGTTGCTTGTTTGGGGCCCGTGTTTGAAGCCGCAGAGCCTCCGCCACAAGTCCTTTGGCCTGGGCACTGCAGAATCCAGCAGTCCTGAAGGCGAGCCAAGCTTTGGGGACATGTGCTGAAGCTGAAGTGTTGGGGGCTTTCCCCACCAGGGGCTAGCCTGCCTTTGTGCAACAGAGAACCTTGGCCTCGGGCCCAGCCCTCTGTATGAAGAGAACCAACATGACGGAAGGGTTGCTGTGTGCAGCGGACGGGGCATGCTTTCAGGGGCTGAGTTGAGGAGAACATGCCAGCTTGTCAGGGCCTGGGTCTTCCCCTGGCATGGAGGACAGATGCTCCCTCACACATCTTCTAGAAGCTCCATTTGCCCAGAGAACCAGACAGTTTTCACTTAGAGCCTCACAGCCAGGGTGTCGGTGATGTCGCTTCTAAAGGTTGACTATGTTATTTAAACACAAGTCTCCACCCCTATCATAGCACACGTCTTTCTTCTGCCTTTTGCAACAAAAATATTTACTTTGCTCAAACTTATATGTTGAACCCTTACCTGTTGGGTCAAAGGTAGGGGTCTCTCTTGGTGCATTTTCCCAGAGTTTCACCTCCTTGTTTGGGTTTCTCTCAAACAGATTTCTTGACGTGAGCGCTGTATTCTGTGGCCTCTTGTCCTCCCCACTGACTAGAATAGAGAAGACGCTGTGGGCTGAGTTATGGGAGGCTCAGTTTCAGGGAGAGAGGTGGGCGTGCCCCGGGGAAGGTAGGAGAGAAGGTAGGCTCAGGTTAAGAGGCGGCAGTGGGGCCCGGGGTAGTCTGGGTGGGAGAACGGTGTCAGGGACGCCAGGGACAGGGAGAACTCACTGGTGAGGTAGCAGTCCAGGCTGACGGAGATATTGTCAAATGCCACAGTGGCTCTGGATCCTTGTTCCCACCACGCGACAATCTGCAGCCAGAACCTGTATGTGCATTAAAAGGAGTGTGTGTGTGAGGAACAACCTGGGTTGGCCACGTCTTAGGATTCCAGCAAACAGTGCTTCTGCCCTGCTCAAGACTGGTGTTTAGCAGCCTGAGCGAATCTCAGAGCAGCGGCAAGAGGGGGGCAGTCAGCAGCCCCCCGCTTCTCCAGCACAGCCTATTGCCCTTTCTGAAGGATTGCTGTGTGCGTGAAACCAGTTTGGAGTTTGGGGCTTGGGTCTGGGACTCACGGGAACTCTGAAGGGACCTCGTTCACTTTCTGGGTGTGCAAGCCGGGCAGAAATGGGCAGGCTTGGTGTCCAGCCGGTGCTCCCACATACAGATGAAGTCAGTAAAATATTAAAATGCTTCTGTACCAACTGATAAAGAGCCACTGTCCCCGAGAGTCCCTTGTCCTGTATCCCGGCTACTTGGTGCCCCCCGAGTTTCCCCATTCCATCAGCCAGCAACCGAAAGGGTAAGCCCTCCCTCAGAGAGGGTGGGCATGTCCGGCATCAGTTCTGCCTGGGGGTGGTCTGTGCCAACTGGTGGCTGAATATTAAATTGTCTGACTCCGATCTCAGGGGTGTTTGTAACTAATACAGAGCGGGCCCGAAGCATTAACAATAAGCCTGCAGTGATGCCGCTGCGTGCCACCCCTGTGACAGGCTGGCAGGGGCAGGTCCTGGGCTGTGGCCAGGGGAGGCTTCGGAGCGGGGTACACAGAAAACACCTTTGGTTTGTTTAACTCCTGGGTTCATCCTTCCAGAAGGCTGTCAGTCAACCAGCCCTTTCCTGTTCTCGAGTGAGTGTTTCCGGAGAACTTTAAACACCTTTCTCATCTTTCGGAGAGTCAATCCAGAATGATCTGCAGGACATGTGCAATCCCTAGTGTGGCGGTGAAAACGGCAAGAGAGGGAAGCCATGCCCTTGCGTGGTCACTGGATAAAACATGGGATGCTACTCCCAGGATAAAATAATAGGACCGGGGTACAGGCTATAAAATGCATGGACCTCAAAAGCATGACACCAAGTGAAAGAAGCCAGACAACAGGTGAAAGACCCCATGACTTCATTCATACCAACGCCTCCTTTTCCATGAAACGTCTAGAATGGGCAAGTCTATAGCTCAGCGGTTGCCGTGGGGACAGTACTGACTGTGAACCAGCACAAGGGTCCTTCTTGGGGTGAGGAGGCCATTCTAAAATTGGATTATGGTGCTCCTTGCACAACTCTGTGCATTTGCTAAAAGGCATTGACATGTACACCTCAATCAGGCAAATTTTATGGTATATAAATTACAGCTCAATAAAGCTGTCAGAACAAAGGAGAGAGCGGGAGGCCAGAGCGTGGGCAGCAGGGACAGAAAACTGGAGAGCTGGCAGGAGTGGGAGACGGATGGCATGGAGACGGCAGGGCAGGGAGGGCACAAGAAATACGGGGCACAGAATGCCAACAGATGCAGGAACGGCCCATAGGGGAGAACATGCAAGAGAAGGAACGTTCGCTCACGATTTGCAGTGAGGGAAGCACAGCTTTACATCCACAAGTGAAGTGCCCTCCGGGGCTGGAGACCCCGCCCCATGCCCATGAGCAGATGAGCTCTGGTCAACACTGGACTCCGTACTACACCCGTCTATGCCTTCGCCCGTTCCACACCTGGGCATTCAGTAATCACCCTTCTGGCTGGCAAGCCACAATTAGAGGGCCCCAATCTGGTTCAGGGCTAAGGAAAAATGCCTGAATCTGTTGTACCCATGGCCAATCCCACTGGTGCCCTCTGGCCACATTCCCCACAACGGGGCTACACCCCACCCCTACCCTTTGTCAGGACAGGCCAGCAGGAAGGGCCGGTGGCTGGCTGGGCGTGGTTAGAGCAGCGCCCAGTGGGAGACCCCCAAATCCCACTCTGGGACACCCGGGTGTGCTGCTTGCGGGGGTCTGAGGGGTGGGCAGCACAAGAAACCATCCGACTTGCCCAGCCCGCTCTCAGAGCTTGAGCAGATACCCTGAGAGGCAGCTTTCACTGTAACCTTGACCAGCACCTGTCTCAGGGTTTTGTTTCATACACACCTGCCCTGGATTGGGACCTGCTTACGGCCTATGGGGGGGTCCTGAGAGAAGTGAGGCCTGGACTCCAGTTGCTGTGTCTAGGGGAGAGATGAAGGGCATCCTTGCCAGTGTAGACTGGGGAGCAAGGAGGTAAATGCCGCATGAGCGATGTGCATACAATGCTGACTGCTCAGAGGAAGGAGGGATTCCAGGTGGTTCTTCATTTGGTGCTGAGGGAAGGAGAGGACTCCAAGGTATGGGTGTGGGGTGGGGGGCAGTAGGAGGGGTGACTCCGGGGGAGGAATGGTGGAAGGGATGTGTCAGAGCAGGGTGGGGCCTGAGCGTGAGGGGTGTGGGAGGAGGCAAAGACGGTGAGAGGTGCGCATGCCCCGATTTCAATGCTGAGCTGTGTCACGGGTGTACTGTTCCCGAGGGCCTGGGCCAGATCCCATAGGTGTGCCTATCGAGTGTGGGGGAGGGCGCAAAACCCCTGTTCTCCCCTAAATGGGCCCTTCCCGAGAAACTGAACATGTCCCCTACTTCCTTCCTTCCTTATTATTGAGAGATGAGAGCCGCAGAGTTGTCAACCAGCCGCTGGGACTCTTAGCATGGATGGCATGATGCAAGCTGGGCCTGGAACGGTTTCTAAATAGAAGAGTTTCTAAAGTGCTCTGTAAGGCAACGCCAGTGGCAGCTGCTGTTTAAAAGCGTTTGATTGACACTGGGAATTGCACATATTTTGAGTTAGGAGCACTCACAACAATCAGGCAGGACTCAATCAGATGTCGAGTCAGATGTAAACATGTGTTGCTGCCTCTGTCTGTCAACCCAGGAGGCCACATGGCCAACCCTTCCCCAAATGCTCCCGACCCCAGAGGTTGCAGGGAAGGGACAGGTGGGACAAAGGTGTGGGGAGGGTCAGGGAGGCAGAGCAGCCTGGGAATGGGGTCTGGGGATGGCAGGTGATGGGGTGGGGAGAGAAGAGCAGAACCGATCTAGGAGTTTCTTTGCCACTGAGAGCGCCCGGATTCAGCCTTCTCGACTTTGGACGGTACCCAGTTGTGTGTCTTCAGCTGAACCTTACTTAGGTGAAGAAGAGGTTGCTCCTGGCTCTGCCCACCCCCTCCCTGCTGGAGATGGGTGAGACTCCCTCAAGGCTCAGTCTTTCTGGTACAACCACTCTTTTCTGCTGAGCCCCCCCAAAGTGAAGATACAAAGCCACTCTCTAGAATTTGCCAGGTCCTCAGGCCTCAAGTTCTAGCACATGCCAGGCGGACGGGTCTGGGACTAAGAGAGAGTTCTAGCACATGCCAGGCGGACGGGTCTGGGTTTGAGGGAAAGCAAGGTCCATGCCACATTACTGCCAGGATTGCCGCAGCCAGGTGGCTCTCATGAGCACACAGGTCCCTCTGCTGCCCCTGTCCCAAATCCTTAGCTCTGTGTGGGGAAGGGGAGCTGAGTCCCCATGGCTGGAACTCTGCATGAGCAGCCTGGTCAGGAAGGGAAGAGCCAGCTCCTAGACTCCTTCAGCTTCCTCACTGATCTGTGCTATTTATGAATGTGGCCCCTGAGCTCCCCTCTTTCTAGCCCTTAGCAGTGGAGATTTCACTCCCTGCCCCTCAATAGTTCACATCTGCTCAGATCTTTCAGTTTCTCCAAAGAGGACAGTTTTAATTGCATGGATTGTTGCCTTTTCTCTTTCCTTCCAGCCGGTGGAGTTTGGAGCTTGTTGCCGAAACAGACTTGGCTAGAGATCTTGGTTGGAACCTGGCTCTGCATAAATAATGCACCCCTGACTGTCTTGCTCAGCTTTTCAGAAAGGCCTGTTGAAAGCTGGCCCTGGGGTGTTCTGGGAGGTGGCCATTTGGGCAGTGGGCCAGGTTTAGAGAGGGTGGCCTTGGAATTGGTGTCTTCCAGGCTCACTGGTCAGATCTCTGCACAGAAAGTGCTGATGCTGCTCACACACAGTTCAAAAAATGCCCAAGCTCGTTCAGGCAACAGACTGTTAATGGAGAGTGAATATAATGCCTTATTTGCCACCCGGCCAGCCTTAGGGATTGACAAACCTAATTAAGTTCACTTAATGATTTTAAACAGCTGACAGGAAGGTGTGTGTCTGACTATGGATGGAGGGAAGAGGAATAATGGGGAGAGCGGGCAAGACAACAGCAGGGCCACACATGTCTCAGATTCCGCAGTCAACCGCTTCGCGGGCTTGGAAGGAGGGGTGCGCTGCAGCCCCCCATAGCTGGGGCTTGTCCGGGCCCTGGCCGCTTAGGATAATGCTGGCCAATCAGCTGAGGAAAAACCTTTTCTCCAATTTCTCACCGTGCAGTGGATTTGCTCAGCAAAATCTTCTGAAATGGACTGTCACAGAGCTCGGGTCACAGAGCTCGGGTCACAGCACACATCTCTGCTAGAATGATGTGTGTGATGAAGAAGCCCTGCTGAGTCCATCCTATTATCTGCGTAACCGACTTCGATTACCAGTTGAAGAGGAGGGCCCGACGGCTAGCGCTGGGTTCCCGGGAGCAGCCCCAGCCGGGATCGGCATGGCTGGGCTGGGCATGCGTGTCCCTACTCCCGGCCTCCTCAGCTCCTGAGCAGTAACGGGGGACGGACTGGAGGGTCAAGGCCAGACTCAGCAGTTGGGAGCTCTCTCTCTCCCATTCCCAGAAGGAAGATCCCATCTCCTGACTTGGTTTCCTGTCTGGGCTAAGGACACCCAGAGCAGTGAGAAGTCAATGCACAGTGACTCCAGGGTGGCCAAGGGTCACGGAGATTTTTCACATCGAGTCTGGCTTTGCGAGGGAGCCTTTGGGGTGGAGCAGGGAAGGAACTGGATTTCCAGTCAGGCCGAGCAAACATGAAGCATCACCTCAGTTCTCAGCCCCAGGCTCCAGGCTTCGGCTGTCTGTGCTCACTTTTGGGGGCTGACACTCTAGGATCCTGTCGCCACATTTGCCCTGGCATGCCACCAATCAGGAAGGCCGCCTGCAGGGCAGGGAGAAGGCCCTTTCTAGCACGTGCTAGTTTTGCTCTTTCATACTCTCCTGGGCCACACATGTGAAGCTCCGCCCAGGCTCTGAGAGGGAACAGCAAAAGGTAGGTCTTGCTTCCTGGAGCCTTGGTCCAGTAGGGGAGGTGCCTACGTACCCTCCATAGGCTCAGCTGGGTCAAGTGTCCTGAGGGAGGAGAAGTAATGTACTTGGGGGAGTGACAGGAAGGGGGGAGGGAGTGGGGGAGAGTAAAGGAGGGAGGGAGGTGTAGGGGGAGAGAGAGAATCCACAAGATGGCCTTTTCCTTGGGCTGGACGTCCCCATCAGAGTTACTGAGGCTAGATATCTCTGGAAGGCCAGCATCAAAAGAGAGCTGCAGAAGGAAGGGCAGGGACCTCTTGGGAGCATCATCTGCAGGTCACACAGGGACATAGGAGCAGAGGCAAGACGGGCACTCTGGCCTCGCACTTCCCAGGCCACCATGATCCTCTGCAGGGCGACTGGAATTCTTTCATCTGGGTCTCTTGGAAACTCCACAGTTGGTGAGGCACACAAGCCCCCTGGAGGGCCGTCCAGAGCTAGAACGAGCCTGCACCCCTTCTGCTCACAGAGGCTGGATGTCCCCTCACTTCTCTGGGACACGCAGACCTTCCCAGCACTGGCCTCATGCTGTGCTGGCATGGAGAGCTGAGGTGGTGCCAGAGGCGGCAACACTCCCACAGCGACAAGACCCAGGGAAAGGCTGGTGCTGGCTCCCTCGGTTGGAGGGTGGGGGCTGAATTAGCAGCCTTTACTGTCTGGTGGAGGCTGAGTGTCACACGGTAAAGGGAAGGCTGGGCTATGTGCTTGGTGGGGCCCTGGGCCAGTCACTGAAACTTGTTAGGCACCGTCTTGGTGTTTGAAAATCTGTCATGCGGGTAGTCTCCCAGTGGAAGTCTGTCCTTAGCATGGGAGATTCCAGTTCATTGTTCCTGTTTTATGTATTACATTTTTATTAGAAATCTCTGTTTCTTTGGGTAGTATTCTAAGTTACGTATCTCACCTTCTGCCTGCGAGTGTAGTTATTTGAACACCTGCTATGAGTCAGGCATTGTATCTATAGCTGGGAAGATACAGATGCATAACACATAGACTTTGACCTTGAGGAATTTGGACAGATTTGTGATTCATATTATTCAAGACCATGGGATTTATTTCTACAATCCCTTGCACTCCCCCCGTCCCCGCCTCCCCCTCCCCCCCAGAGCTAGAATCTATACAACTTAGGGAAATATTGAGTCTTGGTAGTGAGAAAGGAGTCAAGAAAGCTGTTGAAGAGCTGAAGGCCTAGGGGAATGGTAGAGCTATGGAGAGAAGGACCACTCAGGAGCAGGTGCAGTGGTGGGGGCCATGTGTAGTGTGTTGGTGGGATGCTAGTCAGGCAGCTGGAAAGCCAGGCTGGGACTCAGGTGGAAATAAAGACTGAGTCATGTGCGTGGAGGCGAGGGTGGAGGCTGAACATCACTGAGGTTCTTGGAGAACAACATATAGAGAACTGGATTCTGCTCTGCTTCCAAGATTCAGCAGCCCAGTTAGCCTTGAAGTTCTAAACATCACGCCTGGGGAGAGAAGGGGCGGAGAACACAGGGCTATGTTTTCAGAGGCACTAAATGTTATGAAAAACTTATGCGTCTGTTGACTTGTAAACTGAGCTGTGCCAAGAAAATATGAGCAGATGTGAACATCCTGTTACTCTGAAGAGGTTCCCCTACTGCCATTGTGAGCGATGACTTCGGAAACCAGGCTCACAGGCCAGCTCCGTCTCACTGCTTTGCACTCTTGATTGTGGAAACTTAGCAATCAAAAGCAACAACTTGTCCCAAATGTCACAGTAAATTGATGTTAGAAGTAAGATTTAAAGCTCAGAATTACTAATGCACTCATTGCTCCAATGATCTGGGATATTTTCTGTGAAAGAAACAGGGCCAGATGCTACCAGCGTTCTGAATGCTTGATTTGTATAGACCAGTGCCTAGTGGCACATTGCATGGCTCAGCCACCGGCCACATCTCTCTCCCCCCAGCTTCTCAGAGGGCCAGCCCAGGCTGCCCTGGGCCGTGGTGCCAGGTGGAAGGCAGCAGAGGGGCCCTGTTCTCCAGCTCCTCGGCCCCCTTTCTGAGCTCTTTTCAAGGCTCCAGTCGTTTCACAGTTGGCCGCTCACCAGAGCCTGCAACACTCCGCACACTCTGGTTCCCTGGCCTCCAGCTCATCTCGGTGTTCCATGGCTCTCTCCCCTCCACAGCCCAGAGTCCACACTATTGGATCGGACAGCCACATCCGCCCTCCCACAGAAGACTGCTCAGAACTCTCTGACACAACCAAGGTCCAGTTGACAGAAGACATTCTCGTCTCGAAGCCTCCGCTCATCCTAATGGCCTTCTTTGGAATGCCCTGTCCCTGTTACATTTCCCTTAGACCTAAGTTTTCCTCAAGATCCATCGTATGCAAATTCCACTGTCTCCATGACACGTCCCTGACACATGGTGGTTACGGTACCACTTGAACATTGGCCAGGCTCTGTGGGACCCTGCACAATGGCCCATGTGCTCCTGTTTGCCTCTCAGTGCATGTGCTTTGTGTCCCCCCACAGTGGGCAGGTCCTGTGACCCAGCAAGAGGCTGGGTCACACACCCCTTCCCATACTCTGCGTTGTTGAGGCCTTAATATATGTTCACTGACAATGTGACAGCCAATGACACTTCTCCAGTCACTTCATTCCCTGTCTTGGCCACAGGACATCTGAATTTGATATTTTATGTCAGTGAGTTCCAAATATGGTGAAACATCAAAATCACCTAGGAAACTGTAAATATATATATATTTCTGAGCCCAATATGTGCTCGAATGAATCAGAATCTCCGTGTGTGAAACCCCAAGGTCAAGAGTGATCAATGCTCAGGGGAGCTAAATAACGAATCATATTCTCCAGAGATGGGGCTGCATTCCTTGGCCTATTCCATGACACAACACCTCAATTTCTTTTTCATCCAACCGCTTCCCTTTCTTCTGGGCACACAGCTATGCTGCATTCCCCAGCGTCCTCTGCAGTTAGGTATGGCCGTGTGATTGAGTTCTAGTCAATGAAAAGTGAGCTGAAGTGATGACTCAATCATCTTCCTGTGAGAGCCCCTCCCCCCCAATGCTCGGTCCCCATTGGTTGTCTGAATGCCAAGGACTCTAAGACTAGAGAGAGAGGAGCCACAGGGAGAAGCAGCCTGGGTCCCTGAATGGCCAGATGGAAGGCCACCCACCTACCATTCATTGGGGATTTCCTGTGAGTAAGAAATCTGTCTGTATTCGTACAGCTCTGAGGACTGGAGGGTTACTGTGACTTTGGGTAGTGTCACCCCGACTAATATACCGTGCAGCACAGCCCTGTTACTCAGGTGAGTCCCTGCACCTGGCATGGGTGGGTTGATGGTAATGCCCTCCTCGGGTGGGCTGGTGGGTACAGCTAGCCCGTGGCAGGCTGCTGGATGTGAAGTCCCCTGCCCTCCCAGCCTCCCCCACTGTACACTGTGCACCACTGCAGGCCTGCGGGGCGCTGAGGGAGGCAGAAGGGGTTGAAGGGGTGTGGCCTAGTGCTCTGGATGCTAAGTGCTGCCTGCCTCTGGGAAGATAAGCAGAGCAAAGCCACGTGGCTTATGAAGGCTTTGAACTTGATGGGTTTTGTCAGTCCCCTGGCTTGGCCTAAAACTGGTCTGGAGTCTACGGTTTTATCTCAGTTCAAAGATCTGATTCAGTCTAATGATGAGCCTGTTGAGGTCCTCAGGCCCGGCAGCTTCAGGGAGGGACCCTGGTGCTGCCCCCCTTGGTGAGCAGGGGACAGTACCTTTTGTTCTCTTCACCTGCTGTCAGGATGAGCCTGGAAGGGCTGGGTTGGCCTGTGTACATAGACTCAGGGCGGTCAGACTCACCCCAGGAGGGGCAGGACCCTGGGAAAGCAGAGGCGGGCCTTCTTCCCCTCCCCGACCCATCTCTGCCTTTGGGCCCCTGGGGCTGCTCCCTAGCGAGTCCCTGATGTGCATCTGTTGATAGCGAAGGAGTGAGCACAGGCAGGCTCACCCCGGAAGGCCCGCACTGCTCTCTGCCTCTGGTGGCCTGGGCACACCTGGCAGAGGGGGACCCCCAAACTGGCTACCAGAGAGGTTCCTGTTCGGAAGTGCAGAGTCCCAGAGGCTGTGGCTTTATGGGGCTGTGCGCGGTTCTCGCTCTCTTGCCTCCCTCAGTCCCAGCCCCACTGCCCAGGGTCCCCAGTCCTTCCTGCCCGTTTCCTCTGTGATGCCCTGCCGGGAGGGCTGTGCTTCTGACGCATGCCCCGGCACGGAGCAGGACGGTAAGAGCTGGCCGGGACAAGAAACACACAACCCTGAAATGGCTCTGGAAGTTTGGGCCTCTTCACGGGGTCCTAGGGAAGTGGAAGGAGACAGAAGCCAGAGCTCCAAGGAGTAGCCTCAACATTGAATTACCTGTAGGTCCTTGACATAACCCCTCTTGCCTCAGTATTCTCACCTGGAAATGGGATGACAGCTGCCTTAACTACACCTCATGTTGTGAAGGAAAAGCCCCTGGGAAGAGAGGTCAGTGGTGGCTGTGAGGGGGACAACATGAGGGCAGAGTGTGGGGAGGGGGGAGCTGCCGTGATAGTTGGAGCAGCCTGGACAGCAGAGGGGCGGCGGGCTGTGGCTTGGGGGTGCTTTGCAGAGTGTGACATCCACGCCCCCAGAGGCACGGCTCCTGCTTGGGGAAGGATGGGTGGAGGCAAAGCAGGTACCGTATTTTCCGGCGTATAAGACGACCGGGCGTATAAGACGACCCCGTAACTTTACAGTTAAAACATAGGTTTAGGCCTATATTCGCTGTATAAGACTACCCCCCACTTCCGAGGCTGTGCAGATGGAGAAGGGAGGCAGGCAGGAGGTGACGGCATGCGGGGTCTGCCCTTCTGGTGGCTTCTCTAGGGACATGTAGCCAGTGTGTAGCCTGGATTTTCTGTCAGTCCTTATGGAAGTGAACTTTATGCTCTACTTAAGGGGTGAATTGTTACATGTATAAGTAAATATGTTTTCTTTTTATGCTTTTGTTTGACAAGGCACTTTAATATATTTGCAAATAAAGGTGCTTATCAGAATGTAGGCTCTAGTTTTGCATGGGAGTTGGTCAAAGGCATGCGAGAGTGGTGTCTTGAAAAGGCATGTGGTAGGGGCGTGGTGGGAGCACTGTGCCCTGGAAGGAAAAAGGGAGACTCCTGGTGTGGCCCGCTAGAAGGCAGGCAGGCAGGGCAGCATGGGCAGGGAGCCGGGGATCGGGAATTAAGAGGGTGAATTTCTGGGTCTGGCTGAAGCAAAGGAAAAAACTAACTCAAAATCCATAAGAGGAGTGGCCTAAAATAGTCCAGAAGCAAAATATTTTGTTAACAACAACGGCGGCCATTTATCAAGTTTTCTCCCGCTTGCTAAGCACTGTGCATTCATCCTCTCAGCCATGCCCACAGGGAGCAGACAAGGGTTAAGGGCACCGCAGAGTCCTCTTCTAAAAGGGGATTAGTTACCCTGTCTGCCTCCACAGGGGCTGTTTTAAGGATGACGTGAGATAATGCATGTAGAGGACCTGTCACAGTGACTGGCACACATAAGCACTCAGCAAACACTAGCTCTGATTATGACCATTCATACCTCTTTCTATGGCTCTGTAGAGCTGATTCAATTTATAGGAAGTTGAATTAAACACAATTCTTTCAGGGCTGTGTCTTGACCTATAAACTAAGGTTCCTTGGAAATACATGCATTTTCACACATTGGAATTTATTATTTCTCTAGTCTGGTTAGAAATTGTAATGAAAATGCCCCTCTCATGGCCTTATTATCACAGAAAGATGCTACACAAAGGTAGAGTATTGTTATTGGTAGGACTCCTTACAAAATGGGGATGCTTTGGATGAGAAACAAGAATGAAATAGGAGGAAAATCATGGCTCTGTGGAGTGTCCAGTCTACACACGTGAGGACACAGCTCAGTTTCACCAATCCAATTTGAAAGACGTATTTGTGAAACCTACCACTTGTCGTTTAGGGCAAAGGATGCATGGGGACCAGGAAATGTAAGTATCTCCAGAGGAAATGTTTTTTCTTGGTAGACCCTGTGTGAGTAGATAGCTAAAGGCCTCTGTAATGACAGTGCTGGGGAACAGCCTGCACACGTGTGATAAGTTGGGCACTTTCTATTTGGCTGTACAAATGCAGTGATTGTGGGACATGATTGATCCGTGCTGCTTCCAAATCCATCCCATAATGAGCTGAACTTAGCATCTGCCTCTGCTCTGGAAGCATGTCCAGGTTTAGGATGGTGTGGGAACACTGTTTCACTTAGTAAGATATATGATTATAAGCAGGAAAACTTGGGGTATGTCCCTGCAAGAGACACATTTAGAATAAGGGGAGAGAACTTGCCTTTCTTCCACTTTGAGAAAAGGAAGGATTCCAACAGGAAGTGACAATTAAATGGGGAGAAGGGGAGCTGATGAAGTGGAGACTAAATGAAGAAAACTAGTCATATGAGGTAGATGGAAAGCAACGAGAACTTTTAGGCACACATCATGCCAATATTTGAATTGGTGCTGTCCTTCAAAATGACCTTGAGAGCTTGTATCTGTATTCCAGGGATGTTGCCACGGCTCAAACATTTTGGGCACTGCTCTTGGAGATTTATCTTGTCCCACTTTATAGTATGGTTGTACAGTTAATATCATTTCATAATGATGACAGACTACGGCATTATGTCTATCACTTGGCCTGTTTATAAATGGAGAAGAACTATTCCATGGATCAATGTGTCCCTGTCATCAGCCTTTATACACCTATGGCATATTCTCTGAGCCTTCGCAGAAGGATGACTGTGCGGTGGAAGCAATCTGAATAGAGCTCTTGGCTCTCAAGTGCTCAGCTCTAGATCTGCCTGCTCACAGGACAAGGACATGCAATTAAGACCAAAGTCTTTTGTGTAAAGAGATTGTGACAGAACAGTAACCACAGACAAAGAAAGTACAGGTACCAGGCCAGTCTCTACAGAGAATGCCTTGTCACAGGAGCAACATGTTCTGTTTGGGGGGTTTATCTGATGAGACACAGGTGTTGCTTTGATAACAGAACACTTTCCAGTAGTACTTATTATAATGTGATTTTACCTGTTTTGTTAGACACAGGTTGAACAGAAGAGGAATGTTACATAAATTCCAACAAATGAAATTTTTGGTTAATTCAGCTAGAATTTGGAAATACATGCAATTTCCCTCAACTCATCCTATCAACACCAATATTTATTAGGCATACTATGTGTTAAAAATGGTATTAGATGCTCAGGAAACAGTGACATATAAGGCAGACCTGTTCTCTCCCTTGGGTGTATATTCAGATATTGGAAAAAACAGATAGTAAAGAGTGACCAGCTATTATAGGGCTGTTTCGAGAGCCATGATAATCTATTGTAGGTTCACTACATAGTATAGGGGTCTAGGGAGGCTTCTTTAAAAAGTGAAGAAAGGGTGGTAATTAAGGAGATGAAAGGTACAAGAAGAACTTTTCAGGCAAAGAGAATGGCAGGTGGGAGAGACCGGAAGTAAGAATGTAGCGTGGAGCAAATAAATCGAAAGTTCAGTGAAGTCACCAGGTAGAATAATAAAGGAAAAATAGTATTAAAAGGAGTTGGTGAAGTTAGGGTTGGATTGATCTCATGTGGGCCCAAATCAAAGTTTTATTAAAGGAATTTGAAAGGAACCCAAAAAACCATGGCAAGCCACTGAAGAATTTTTAAAATCACAAAATGATTAGGTTTACATTTCAAAAGGCATATTCCAGCTGCTTTGTGTAGAGTGGATTGTGTGGGGACAACAAAATAGAGCCAAGGAGACAAGCTGGGAGGTCACTGCCACATGTAGGCAGCAGAATAACGGCTTAGGCTAGTTTCATGTCATGCCCAGCGGCTATGAGCTGTATCCAGAGCCTGGGCATTCTTTAGGGCTAGTCTGTAAGCCCAGATAGTGTCGTCTTAATGAGTGGCAGTGAGGCACCTGGGAGCACAGGCAATTTGGGACAGCATAGGGATGAAGTTCTTGCCTCTTCCAGGCCCATGGCCGGGGAGCTGTCCAGACGGTGGGTGCTGAAGGGCTGAAGCCAGGACCTGCCTGAGGAAGCTTTGTGGGAGGTAGACAAGGTGGTGCAAGTGCTAACACGTACCTCAGGGTAGAGAGAAAGGAAGTTGATCTCTCTTGGTCTTCTATCTATTTTCTTTTTCTCATTCCCTTATTTATTTCCCTCCTCTACCTTCTTTCTCCTCCCACTTTCAGTTTATAGCAATCCGGGCAGCTCTAGCTCACTCTCCCAGGAAGAAAGAGGGATGCATGTGACTCGTGTTCATCCTCTATCAGAGACTCACCCTGTAAAGAGTCTACAGAGCACTGATGACAGTGAATTCACAGGAACCCTCATCCCATCTTAGGGCTAGACGAAAGTTACTATTGCTAAATTGGCCATCCCAGGCTATTTTGAGGCATTAGGTGGGGGAGATGATGATGATGATGATGGTGATGATGATGATATTGTATTATGGTTATTATTAGGCGTTATTCCTGACTAAGCATTTACTGTGGGCCAGGCATTTCCCCCAAGCACCTCCGTCCCCAACCCCCTAAGAGGTAAATGTTATCATTACCTCTTAGAACATGGTTTGACTTGGAAAATCAGTAGTTGTGAGTTGTGCTAGCTATTCAATAAATTATCTGAGGTTACATAACTGAGGGGTGAGAATGGAGGACATGGAAAATAAAATTTACTGATACCTACTGCATAGAAATACTTTTGACAGTCATGATATCTAGTCTCATACTAATCCTATGAAGTTTTACTGTTATACTCATTTTACAGATGTGGATGCTGAGGCTCAGCAATTGGCTAAGGTCAAACAATTAGTAAGTAGCTGAGCTGGTTTTTAAACTTGAGATTTTCTGATTCTGAAGCCAATTATCACTCAGCCACAGTACTTCTATCACCATAGGGGCCAGTCACACCTATAGTCTAGTTAGATTTTAGCAAATGAAATGCCCTGTGCCTCACCTTCCTGCAGTTCCACCTGCCTCTGGGTCTTGATGCTTCCTATATAGCTCTAGCTCTGGGTGGGTCTTGACACTTCCTATATAGCTCTAGCTCTGGGTGGGTCTTGACGCTTCCTATATAGCTCTAGCTCTGGGTGGGGCATGGGGCAGCTGCCCACGTGGCAGCATGTTAGTAGTGTGCATGTTCCCTGAGGGTGGGGGCTCTCATGTGTTCTGCGATGGCACACTTATTAGGTCACAGGGCATCATTAAACCAAGCTGGTCTTTGTCTGGATCTCCACTGGAGAGGGTGGTCTCATTATCAATATTGGAAATGTCAGGCCGGTAAACAGCCTTAAGCAGGGAGGAGGGGAGCTGAGGATAAAGTCTCCTTCAAACAAAACTAGTGGATGGGAGTAAACAGAATCAACGTCTTACTTGCTGTAAATCCCCTGGAGTGGCCATGAAAGAGAGTGCTGCTGGATCGAGGAGAAAAACAATCCCTTTGATTCATCTGAATTAATTTAGCATCTCCCAGGAGGGAAGGCCCTGACATCACCCTTCTGATCTTCCCCCCCCCCAACACAGCCCCCACCCTTCAGTCCCAAAGGACAAAGGACTAACTGATGGTGGGGTGCGCCCACATGGCCCCTTCCTCCACTTTAATTAAATCCATTTGTCCTGGGGACATTGAGCCTTGGGGTGTTCAAAGGGCTTTGATCTTTAGCCCACAGACATGGAGGGAGAGGGAATCTGGTGCTCAGAGAGGACAATGGTTTCTCCCTCTGACAGCCCAGCTGGAGTTATGAGCTCTTGGAAACAGCAGAGTCTGTGAAGTTTGGGTGAAGAATCTGAGGCTCAGTGTTATATTTACAAAGCCGTGGGCCATCTGAAATCACCCCCTACCTTGCCTTAAGCACTGTGCCCTTGTTTGTTGAAGGTGGATCCACGAGGACAGAAATTTGAATGTATTTCAGAACTCTAACGCACAGGCGGCTCTGGATTGTAGGGTTTGACGTTTAGCCTATAGAAGAGGGCTCTTTGCTTTCCAGATCCGTGTATCTGCCCCCTTTATAGGAATGCCCCCTCCCCCCGGCCTTTTTTGGTCTGGATTGGATCAGCACCAACCACGGAGGGTTCAGTCTGACACACCAGTGTCACGTGAACTGTGGCTCTGGGCCATCTTTACTCAGGCACTGCGTGCTCCATGCCGCCTGCAGGTGGCAGACTGGTGCCATCCCGGGACACCAGTCACAGCGGGACTCAGCCGTAACTGCTTCATTTCAGACCCACCTGGAGTGAACCGTCTTCTAGTCCAACACTCAGTTTAAAGATGAGAAAACTGAGGCCCAGAGAAGTTCAAGGTCATGAAGGTCGTTAGTGATAGAATCTAACTAGGAAGCAGAGCCTCTGGTAGACGACCTACTGTGTTCACTGAAGAATTTGTCATGCATCTCTTCCACCTGCCCCGGGGACCTGACTCCACAGAGCACTGGACTTGGGTCGACTCTGATGCCAACGTGTTGGGGCTTCACCTCACTGGTTCTCAGTTTCTTCCCTGGTCAAAAGGGCAGGAGTGGGGAACGTGACAAGCCTGTCTGACTGCACCACAGGTTTTGTTGTTGTTAATAAAGGAGAAATATTCAAATGGGAGAGTAAGGAAGGATCCATTAAGTGAGAGAAAGCGCTATAAGTGTATAAAGCCTAATTGCTATTTGGGAGTGATAGGAGTTGTTCAGTTTTATTTCTTCCTGCAGATATTGCAGGCAGCCAATCAGTGCAGGCCAGAGATGTGGGAGGTGGACGCTCACTGGCATTGCTCCCTCAGAGAGACTTGGTATTCTCTGTAAGCCTGAAGGAAGTGCTGTGTGCACATGTGTGCGTGCATGTGCACACCTGGGTGCGTGTGTTGGGTAGTAGGCTTGGGGGAAGGGAAGGCGCGGCGCCCTTCTGCTTTGGGGCTGAGAGAGGAATGGGGAGTGGAGGGGATGGGGAGAGGCCCACCTGTCGGCCACATCGAGGAGAGGCAGCACCGTCCACTGCCACAGGCTCAGGCCTTCAGTAGTGGTGACCTGCCAGACCGTCCTGCTCTGTTCCTTCCCGGTCTTGTTCTCCACCAGCACCACGGAGATGTTTCCCCGCAAGACTCCCCGGATGAGCCAGGCCATTCGGAGCTGCGTGGGAGAGAAGAGCCAGAGGACATGCTAGGACATGCTGTTGAACGGAAGCCTTAGGTCCCCCTCCCGGAGTCCTCAACCCTAAAGGACTTTTCTGCAGATGCAGCTGCGGTCTGCCCAGTGAGGGGAGCTGCATGGCCACTGCCTGCTCCTGCTCACTGCCCCCGAGGGGCTCTCAGTCAAGGTCAAGGAGCCGCGTAAGGGAACTGACCAGGGAGTTTGAAACTTCGTTCAGGTGGATGTCATCATCCTACATTTCGCAAGATCCTGCCTCTGAGGTGATAGCAAGATCAAAGCGGGTATGAAATGAACCTCCTAAAGATAACCCAAACCTTCCTGTCTGTGACCTCGGGCAAGTGCTTTTGTGACTCAATCTCTCTTAGTGAGGTGGGTAGCATAGATTTTCATTCCTTTCCTAAAACTCTAATCTTATTTGAAGGGTACCATGTATGTCATGGAGTAGCTAACTGGAGACCCTATGACTTGATACCTGTAGCCACTGGTAAGCAAAAGTGAGACAAAATTCTACATATCACGATCTTTCAATGGGGTTGTCTTTCGGAATGAGAATGCCCACTTCGCCAGAAGGAAGCCTCCATAATATTTTCAGTGTGTATTTATTAAAGGTTCCTATGGCATTGCTCACTAGTCACATGAAAGGGAATTGTAGCTAGTATTTCTAAGAAGGTTCAAGTACAGTCTTGCCCAAAGGCAGTACACACTATAAACAAGGTCTCTAGTTTTTGTGTTTAAAATAATGGAGGCTATATGTTTGACAGAAACAATCTGTAAACAACATTTAAAAGTGAGGACAACTACAGCATATCATTGCCTCAAATAATCCTGCTCAGATCCTGTAATAAAAAGGGGGGGGGGCTACTCTAGAAATAAAGGTAAAATATGTCCTATGCAACCTCTTTTTCTCTGATTCTCAGTGTCTGAAGATAACCTTCTTTGCAAAGCACTGCTCTCGTTTCCCCATCCCTGAGTTCACGGTGGCCTCACAATCTGATCAGAAAGGTTCCACATCATGAGGTACCAAAGCTGAAGAGTCCCCACCAACAAGGCCATACCTGCCATTGGGGTGTCCGGGTGCTGTTCTATTCCTGAGACTCTGAATCAGGTAAGCCTGGTCTATTACCACAACCTCTTCCCTTAGCTTTTCTGTTTCCCCAAAACCAGGGTAGCAAATATTGGTCTTCATCAAGACCTCCCACGATAATGTAACAAAACTGAATTTCCTTCTGTCCCTACTTGGCTTTCTTGTGCAATCTGGATGCCACGACTGGACATTTTCATCCTGCCATTGCTAACTACAGCCTCAGCGCGTGCCCTGCTGTGCCCGGTTAAGGATGAAGTTGCCACATGCTTTCCCTCCTTTTGCTTCTTGGCTACAGAATATTGCTGATCTGGACTTCTGTGAAATCAGACTGTTGAACTCCAATGTTCTCGCGGTTGGTGGTACTTACTCATCCACTGTTGACTTCCACAGCTGATTTCTTATTCTTTTTTATTTATTTATTTATTTTTATTTTTTTATTATATTTTATTGTTAAATTTAATGGGGTGACATTGGTTGGTAACAATTAGATAGTTTCCCGATGTACAACTCCACATCACATCACCCATGCATTGCATTATGTGCCCAGCTCCCAGAATCAGGTCCCCCTCCAACCCGATATATCTGGTGCCCACTCCC
>PVKE010005220.1:0-60144 GCA_004027555.1 Craseonycteris thonglongyai
GAGAGGGAGGGAAGGTGGGAGAGGGCACCAGCATTATGGACACACTCAATGGTTTGGTGGTTACCAGGATGGGGGGGAGGGGGGGCACAGTTGTGGGGGGAGGTGGGAGTGGGCACTAGATATAAGGTCATGGAAAGGGAACTGATACTGAGTGATGGGCACATAATACGATGCATGAATGATGTGATGTGGACTTGTACATCTGTAAACTGTCTAATTGTTACCAACCACTGTAACCTCATCAAATTTAACAATAAATTAAAAAAATAAAAAAATAAAAAAATAAAAATATACTGATTTTTATCATATTCTTAGAGCAGAGCGACTATTCCAGGTGAGGAGCTGAAACAATATAAACTAAGTTGAAAAGTTATCCTGGTAGTGAGCCTTTCTGTGAATTCTGATTATAGTAGTTGTATGCTGGTGGATTTTAGCAAACAATGAAAATGATATATTTTAAGAAATTGTGAAGAAATAAGTACGTGTACAAGAAAAGAGAAGGCAGTGGGAGGCAACGTGTCCTTTAGCTTTCCCTGCATTTCCTGCTCTTCACCCTGGTGGCTGTAAAAAGACACTCACTGTATTGAAATTCATTTCTGCCACTTAGGATCTGTGTGTTTTCGTCTGACAGTTATTGGTTGCTGTGTTTTTGTAGACTTTATTTGTAGAGCAGTTACAGGTTCACAGCAGAACTGAGCAGGAAGTACAGACATTTCCTATGTATTGCCTCCCCCCCATCCCCCACATGCACAGCCTCCCCCATTACCAGCATGCCCCACCAGCGGTACACTTGCTACAACTGAGGAACCTACGTTAGCACATCAGTATCACCCAAACTTTTTAGATTACATTGGGCTTCACTCTTGGTGCTGTACGTTTTGTCAGTTTTCACAAATATATGGAAAGTGAAGGGGTTCAGAATAGATCACCCCAAGATGAACCACTTTGGCATGTGGATTATTTTGAGTTGAAAGCAATTGAGACCCTGCAGGTTCAGAAACTTTTACCTCTCCCTTCAAGAATTTAAAAGTGGGGTCTTGCTCATAATAGGAGACATTATCAAAAATAAAGTTTTATGACCTATCTATAGTTCAGGGCAAATGTTTAATGACTGAACATCTGCTCTTCTTACCAGTCTGTCAAGGACCTTTCTCTCTGAAGCCCCAAGGTGCCTGACCTCACCCTAAGATCAGAATGTCATATATACCTCATTTTAATTTTCAACTTCTAAACCTCTTATGTATGTTGGGTTCCCATATGTACATGTGTAATTAAATTTGATTATTTTCTTTTGTTAATCTTTCTCATGCCAATTTGATTATTAGACTTGCCAGAAGAATCTAGGATGGTATATTAATTTTTTTTTCTCCCCCACACTTACATCCACCAGGTAATTCTTTTTGTTTTTGCTTATTTTATCCAGTACACAGCACCATGCTTAGCTTTATAAGGCAGTTTAATCTTGCTAAGATTTTACTTTTATACATTTTTCTCTCTTCTCCCCACCCCCATTCCTGATTCAATTCAGTAAGGCTGATAATGAAGAGAACTGGCACGTGTGGAGCATCTACAGGCACCAGGTATTTTGTGTGTGACAGTTAATTTTATATGTAAACTTGAGTAGGTGGCAAGGTGCCCAATATGAGTGGTCAAATATTACTTTAGGTATCATCCAATCACTTGGAGATCTGAATTGAACAAAAGAAAGAGTCAGTAAGAACCATTGTTCTAAAGAAGAATAAGATATTAGTCCTAGATTTAAGATTAGTATCAAAGTGGAAATGGTAGCCCGTTGGGACCAAGCAGCAGTGGTCGGCAATGTGGGGACTCACAGCACATGGCCAAGAAGTAAAGCAGAAAACTTAGCAGAGGAAGCAAGGAGCTGGGGCTAGTAGTGAAATCCATCCTTTCATTCTGCACAGGCCTTAAGAGATGGAAACTCAGAGCTCAAGACACCACTGGACAGCAGGAGGCTTCTGCTGCTCAGACGTGGAGAGCTGAATCCTCATGGGGTCACGGGCAGGGGCTCCCCTTAGCGGTGTGCAGGACCATGTGGTCTGGCCAGGCCTTGCTGGAGAGACCACAATAGAGCTATACCTCAAGGGCATTCGCTCTTGACACCTAACCTTACATGATGTAGTTAGCTGGTCAGTGTATTAGTTCCCTACTGCTGATGTAACAAATGACCACAAACTTAGTAGCGTAACACAATGCAAATTTATTCTCTTACACTTATGGGTTATATATAACTATATAAATATATATCAGATTCACAGGGCTGACACTAAGAAATTATTTCCCCTGGAGGCTCTGGGGCGAGTCAATTTTTTTGCCTTTTCCGGCCTCTAGAGCTGCATTCTTTGCAGTCCACATCTCATGGATCCTTCCTCCATCTTCAAACGGAGCAACACAGCATTTTGCTTCAGTATCACATTGCCTTCTTACTCTGCTGTGAAATCTCCCTCTGCCCCCTTCTTGTAAAGACAGCAGTGATTACTTTCAGGATCACCTGGGATAATCTAAGATAATCTCCCTGCTCAAGAGCCTTAACTTAATCACATTGGCAAAGTCTCTTTTGCCATGTAGGGTAATATTCATAGGTTCCAAGGATTCGAACAAGGACATCTTTGAGCGCCAATATCCATGCTACCACAGTCAGCCAAGAGGAGTGGAGACCCTCTGAGCAGAGTTCCCTCCCTGAGTACAAGCTCCGTGGTATGTACCTCTGCAGTCATAGCTTCCAAGGTCAGAGCCATCATGAGAAAAGTATGGAGTAGCTGACCTCTACCCTCAATATGCTTGCTGGTCCACCTTATCTAATCCTTCAACACCAGTCACTTGTCTTGAGATCTTTCTGCTGTTTTCCATTTGATTAGGAAGAAGTGTCACACTTTTTATTTTATTTTATTTTATTTTTTTATATTTATAGAGAGTAATTATTTTATCTTCAGTGCATATTTATTTCTATTTTACTTTTGACAGATAGAAAGAGAGACAGAGACAGAGACAGCTAGAGAACCGAACTGTGGGAACTCCCCAGTTTAGCATGTGGGTCCTGCCTGGGCCGGAGCCGGGATTCGATCCTCGGTCCTCATGGCCTCAAAGCGAGCGCTCAACCCGCTGAGCCGTCCCGGCTTTCCCCCATACTTTTTATTTTGAGGGAATACTTTATTCATCAATTAGTACCTTAGCAGATTTCTTGATAGTTAAGAGGGACAACACAGAACACATGACTAAGATGGAAAATGGGATAAGACAACTGTTAGATACTACACTTGATCTTAGCCAAAAGGCTAAGAAGCCATAAGACATCTGTTAGGAAGGAAAGAAGATAAACTAGTAGGTGACAAAGTCAATCTTGGCCCAACTCACAATTTTATTTGGGGATGGCAATACAACTAAAAACTACCACATTTGCCGAAGGCTGCCAGGGGTGGGCTTCAGACAGCAGTAGGGAGAGCCTGCCTCCAGAGACGAGCAATAGAACTGGCCACGTGTTCAAGCCAGAAAGAACAATTGAGAAACTATGTGAAAAGTCATTGCACTGTGAAGCACATGAAACGTTCAAAAATAAAAATGCAAAGACAGAGCAACAAAACCATAGAAAAACCATCAGATCCTGTCAGTGGAGCTGTTTTTCTAAGTGGTTCTGTGTGCATCCTGAGGACGACCCTGTGAGTGAGTAGAAAGGTATGCTGGGAATTTATTCATTTCCTGAAGCAATGCATACAATGGACCTAATGGGTGGGGCTGGGAGCTGATGGCTAACAATGGTCCAGGCTCAGCAGTCGAGGGCTGCATTTTACTTAGTCTTGTCAGACAGAATACCTTGAACTAGGAAGTGGGAAGGGCACTAAGAGGAATTAGGTGACTGCTGGGTTCGTGGTGACATGTGTAAACATTCTGGTTTGCCAACCTGGAAGCTCTCCAAACCCAGCCTTTTGGGGTTTTTATAGAGGCTTTATTACACAGAAATGACTAAGTCATTGGCATTGGCAGTTGATTCTACTTCCAGCTCCTCTCCACTCTCTGGAGGTCAGGAGGGTAGGACTAAATGTTCCAACCCTCTAATCACGGGGTTGCCTTTTCTGTCAACCGCCCCCCATTCTTAAATGTCTTGTATTAGCATAAACTCAGGTGTGGTTGAAAAGGTTTTGTTATGACTCTTAGGTTCTCATGACTTAGAAAATTCTAAGGGGACAAAAGCCAAGAACACACCAGGGCTGTCTGGAAAGTATCCAGCCATGTACCCGGTCTCGTTCCATTTACAATGGCTGGATTTTTTTCTGGACAGCCTTCATAGTTCTTATGACCCATCCCCAAATCACACTCTCGAACCGGCAATGAGTGATCAGTGTTTAGAACCAGAGAACTTGGAATGAGTCAGTATACTTTAGCAATCAAAACAACAAAATAATAATAATAAAAATTACTGTCACAGGAACCTTTGTACCCATTCTGTGAGGTGGGGGTGGAGGTTGGGGAGGACGATTTAACTTTATGTTGTATATGTGTCCTGAGAGATTTAGCAAAAAAAATTGGTGGAGTTTTCTTTTTCTCTCCAAACTCTCCCAGCTAAGATATTTTAAAACCGTTGCTAATACTTCAATAGATAGCTTTAGAGACAGAAAAAGAAGTGTTATGGCAGGAATGAGCAAAAGATCTTTCTAGGAATTGGAACAGAAAAAGGACGGGAAGAAGGGTCTTAGAAATGACCTTCTAGTTCATTATTTGGAAGATATAATTGCAACTACATTTCGAATGCTTTTCTGTATTTCACAGTCAGGTAAACGATGCCAAGGAAAAGAAAAGGGAAGAATAGGCTGTAAAATGCAGGGGTTGATAAATGGGAAACGCTTCGTCTGGAAGCAAGGTCAAGATGAGCCTCGCTCAAGTTCAGGCCCACGTTGAAGAAAAGAAAAATATAATTGCTGACCTCTCAGTGAGGAGCGTATTTGGCCGAGACATCTGGATGACAGAAGAAAAGAAAGTAGGTGGTGGGGAGGGTGGGTGGTGAATCTCATCAAACAAGGCTGTAGGAATGAATTAGAACAGACTTCGAGACTAATACAAAGAACCTCTAGCTCCCACTGGGATGTTTTGACCTCAGTTTGCTCTTTAAGAAAAAAAAAAAAAATCCCTTTTATTGTTTGTTTCACAACAGGTAGTCTTCAGGAAAGGACTGTTGGAGGTCTGCAAGGTGTGTGGGGTGGGTTTTGGTCCACCTGAGTAGAAAGCTGTGGAAATGGACAAGCCACTTGAAATAAGCATGGACACTGAGTACATCCAATTAAATTTGACACCCTTTTTCTAACTGACAGTAATTCTGGGCCTGTCTAACTTTAATGTACACACTAAGTACCTGGGGAACTTATGGAAGTGCTGATTCTGATCCAGTGGGTCTGGAATGGGTCCCAAGAATCATTTGTAATGAACTTTCAGGGAATGACAATGCTGATAGTCTCTAGGCCACACTGCGAGTAGGTAGGCTCTAAGTAGTTTCAGAGAGCCAGTGGTTTTTGTTACTAATTTTAGGGCCATCTCTCCAATTTCCCAAAGATCTTTGCATCATAATTAAATGCCACAAAAAATGAACTTATAACTGACATCCAGGTTATAAAAAAAAACACCCAGGGTTATTTTCAAGTGGCATTTGAATGTGACTGAAAGATATTTGGGGGATTGGGTGGATGACTTTCAAATGAATTAAGAGTCAATTCACCTTGACATTCACACTAACAGGGGACAGTTCTTCAATTTGATGAAGAAATCATAACTCCTTAGGGCTGCGGGAGGCCTGCAGCCGTTCTCTACAGCCTTTCCTGACGTCACAATCACCTGCGTAGCTTTAAAACTGCTGATGCCTGGACCAGCTCCAGGAATGCTGATTTTACCGCTCTTAGGCATCTGCATTCCCCATGCCTTTTATTTCCTATACTCTATTGTTTTGATGCCTTGAGGCCTTGCTGACTCTGGAAGGACTGCCTCTCCCAGGGCCAGTGAATACTTAGGAGTGGCCCACAATCTGGGTCATATCCATCAACCTGCTCTAATGCAGAGCCAGGTAGCAGACAACTAGGGCCCACCCCTAGGTGTCAGAGAATGCTGAAACTTCACACTAGCCAATCGTAAAGCTGCTTACTTAGCCTTGCCCATTCCTTCCCATGGGAACCACAATAAAGGCTTTTGCCCACATTTCCCCCACTTCCTCTGCCTCTAGTGCAACCCTGGCGCTCCTCCATGTGGCTTCCCACGTGGCCTCTGCACATGGCTTCCCATGTGGCCTCTGCATGTGGCTTCCCACATGGCTTTTGCACATGGCTTCCCACGTGGCCTCTGCACGTTGCTTCCCATGTTGCCTCTGCATGTGGCTTCCCATGTGGCCTCTGCATGTGGCTTCCCATGTGGCCTCTGCATGTGGCTTCCCATGTGGCCTCTGCATGTGGCTTCCCACGTGGCCTCTGCATGTGGCTTCCCATGTGACCTCTGCATGTGGCTTCCCACATGGCTTTTGCACATGGCTTCCCATATGGCCTCTGCATGTGGCTTCCCATGTGGCCTCTGCATGTGGCTTCCCACGTGGCTTCTGCGTGTGGCATGGTGGTAGCCTTTTTTGGTTATCTTTCCTTTGGCTGCAATTTTCTGATCTCCTGATCTTGCCATACATAAATAGTAATAAAACTTACATTTGAAAACAGTGTTAAACTTACTCAAATATAATCAGTTGATTTCCAGTTTCAGCCAAGATTCAGAAACACGTTGGGAAACAGAACAAGTCTAGACTAAAGAGTTGTCTTCAGGTTATATGAGCACATTTTTCTTTAGAAAAGGTCAGTTTTCAAATAAACAAGAGCAAACTGAAAAAAAATATTAATCTGCCTTTTTGTCCATTAATGAATGGGATATGGCTAGTGGTTTCAGAGAATTGCCTTTTCTTCTTATTTGTTCATTTGATTGTCTGGGTATTTAAGAGAGTAAAGCTGGTTGTTAAGCATGGAAGAAAATTAAAATCAGTTTCCCAGAACAAGAACTCTGCCCACAGTGTCCTCAATCAAATTTCTAATAGAGAGAAGACCAGTAACACTACATGAAAAATACCAATCACTACCAGAATAGCAGAGGGAGTTTGGGGCAATTGGCTCCCTTTTTCTAACTTCCATTTCACTTTTCTCTGAGATTCACCATCATCTGTAACAACCACACTTGTGATTCAGAGAGATAGGGACTGGATTGTTGGGTTTTTATGTATGGAAGTTACTAATGTCAAGAGAGGTCCTGGTTTTACCAAGAATAAGCATCAAAAGTTCATCTGTGAACACTGTCCAATGGACCAGCAGAGGAGGACTCAAACTCAAATATAATTTGGGATCTGCAATGATCTCAGATAACAATATCTACTAGAATGTAAGCTCCATAAGGGCAGGGATTTATGCTATTTTTATTCATTATTTATCTAGCACCTAGAGTCACACCTAAGCATCTACTAGTTGCACAATAAATGTTCAATAAAATGTAGAATAAGTGAATAATAAATAGGAAACATCTGTGGGGCCACGCGGGCTGAGAACTGAACCAGGGCCTCCTGCATGGGAGGGAAGAACCTTTGCCACTGAACCGTCTCAGAGGTCACCAGTTGCACTGCAGTTCAGCACATAGGTCTGCCCAGGGCGAAGCTGGGACTCAAACCCCAGACCTCATGATTGTGAGGCAAGCGCTCAACTACTGAGCTATCCTGGCATCCCAGGGAAACTATTTAGACAGATCAGAAATAGGTTCTGGCCACCCCTGGTCTAGAGCCCTGCTCTGTGCAGTAGAGCAGCCAGCAGGTGTAAGTGGTTGCTGAGTGCTTGAAATGTGACCAACACGAACTGAGACATGCTGCACGTATACAGTATATACCAAATTTTGAAGATTTAGTACTAAAATAGAATATAAATGTCTCATACTTTTTAAAAATTATATTGACTTCTTGGATTGATATTGGATATATCGTGTTAAATAAAATATAACCTTAAAATTAATTATAGCTGCTTTTTATTACTAGTTTTTCACATGGTGACTAAAAAATTTAATATTATATATGTATCACACATACTATATATCTTTCTCACATTATATTCCTATTGTATAGTACTCATCTGTATTTCTTACTTCAGGCAGACTTCAATAGAGAGCATAAATCTCTGACAAACGTACAAATCACTTTTACTTTATAATATTCAAATCATGTAAAAATATAAATAGGCTACCTGTGATTTTTTCCTACATATTTACCTGCATGTGTAGTTTTTCCTACCTGTGTCTGTTTTCTAGGAATTTGTCTACATATACATTTTTCTATCTCCTCTACTATTATATTTTGCCTGCCCCAGAAGATTAAGGCTTTATTCCTGCATTACTACTACCCTTGGTACATAGAACACTGCTTAGTCTTTGGTTGCCACTCAGTAAATATGTCCTGAATGAGTGATCTATATTTATTCTTATTATTGTTTATTCATCTACGAAGGAAACGTACTCAGATTTATCAAACCATCTCCAAATCATTCTAGGAGTGACAAGAACACAAATAATGTGGGTGTCACCCTCCACCCCCAAGCCCTCTCCATCCTGAACACATATATCCTCTTTGGTAAATAGAGAAATAGAGAGAGATAAAACTCTTTTTAAAAATATCTGCTGATCTCTAACTTTGTCTTGGCTATCTAACTTCTTAGATAGCCTTCAGGTAAAATCTGTGGTTACAAAAGAAACAATAAGGAACCTTAATTAGTTTTTTGAAATGCAAGCTCATCATAATTAAAAAGCCAGAAACTGTTTCAAAATGTCACTTGTAATGCAAGAGATATACCAATATGATTATCAGCATTTTTCCAAATTGGACCCATTAGCCCTCGCTCTAGTTAATGGTATGTTTCACCTTAAAATCAGCATATTGATAAACAAGTTGGAATATAAAGAAACATAATAAGCATGTATCAGAAACACATGAGACTTGAAATACAATGCTTACATACGAGTATGTGTAAAATTAAACTATTAGTGTGGGATTTTCCAGGTGGCAGTCCTGCTTGCCATCTGGATGAATACAGACATTCTTATATTAATGTATGTGGAGGTCAGAGCACAAGGACATTTGGTCTTCAGTTAAGGGACGAGATCCTCTGTGCCCTGCATCCCTGAGTCTAGTGACTAACTAGCTCTAGTTAGAATTAAAGTTGTGTTCATCACCAAAGATTAAATTTTTCAGATTGGGTAACTTGGCTTTTACTTTGAAGAAGATACGGTTTTAGTGGACTCATTAGCATTTAAAATGTTCAGGAGCAACCACAAAGTAAACTTATTCAGATGGAGTCAAAACAGTTAATAAATCACGGGGTACAGATAGGGTCTGCAGTGTGAGATTTCTCAACTGGCTTTGCTTTAGGAAAAAAGAAGAAAAAAAAAGAAGGCAAATCAACTGTGGACCTGTGCTCAGATTGCAGTCAGCATTTCCAATTTCAGCTCCAAAGATAGGAACGGAGTCAAGAAGATAAGCTCCCAAGCTTCCAGAATAAATGTATCAATTGAAGGGAGAGCTGTCATCCTACCAAAACGGAACCATCACCAGAAATGGTTAATCAAACAAACAACTGGGGGGTCACTGTAATTTATTTGAATGCTTCAATCTGTACTTTGGACCCTAAGAACATAGACACTCCCTTCTCTCATTCCTGAGCTCCATATTAATAGAATCCCTGTGACATATGTCTTCAAGGTCCTGCTAGTTGACAACTAGTTTAAGTTAATCTGTATTAAAATCTTATCTCACTAGTAACAGAAAAACACTTAATTGATGCCTCAGAGAGGCATGGCTTAGCTGTCCTCTGCTTTCACAGATACAAAAGGTTAGAACCAGCCAGCGCTGTGACAATCCACAGGAGAAACGTAATACATCTTTCTGGTGCATGAACTTTACTTACAGTGTGGTGAAAAGTCAGTAAAGTGGGTGGGCGACAAGAGATGGCACCTTGAAAGAAATGACACTTTGCTTCAAGTCTTGACAACCCCTGCGACTACAGCTTCTTTGGTATTCCATATAACCGTTGTCACTACAGTGCCTTTTGATCTGTCTGATTAGAACTGGGCCACATCAGTTTATGAGATATCATCTGTATTATCGTTCAGACACAAGTTGAAAACGAAAACATGAAAGAATTTTGAGCAGAGGTGAGTGCATCAGGAAGCCAGTGAAGTTGAGGGCACTTCTTAAACTCCTATTAGCTGCACCCTGGAGAAGACCTAGCTATGTGCTCCCCTGGTCACAGGTCTGTACAGTTTCAAAAGTAAAATACATTAACTATAATCCCTTGAATCTGCCAATTATTTTTCTTTCCAGCTCTGCTCTATCATGCTCCCCCCTGTGTTTGATAACATCAGGATAGCGATCAATATTTTTGTAGTTAGTTTACAGGAGAACATTCATTTGGGTATACATTTAGTTTGGGTTAGTGGGATTTATTTTTGTGACTTACGCTCACATACATATACAGTTAAGTTACTGTTAGTGGATCCAGAGCAGAAATAGTGTTTCTAAGACAGTTTCTGCCACATGTGGTGCTGATTCTCCTAGCATTTTTTTTTTTTTATGAAGGTGAGAGCCAGGAGGTGGATTGTGATATGACATGCACCACCCATAGTATATAAATAGGCGAGAAGGAAACACGATTTTGAAACATACAGAAGGTAATCTGTGGACAATTATTCCATATCAGATATAGACAATTACAAGATTTGTTTCTTACTGATATTTAGTCAACATAAAAATTCTCTCCTATCAGAAACATTCTTAGCAAACATAGTAAGTAGCATGTACAATTATATAGGCAACATACTTTGTTTTGCTTTTTTGAACGGAACTGCAAAACTAAAATTTGTCAGAATATCTTTATGTTTGCAAGTTATAAACTTATGGAATACTAACAAGCAAATATGCCTGTCAGGAAAATCACAGGTTTTATGCATCCTAAGTAGGCCGACACCAGATGTCCCATTTTAAATGGGACAGAAAACAATGGTATTATCCCTTTTCAAATGGTACGTATGGTCAGCCTACTGACACCTTGAATTTAGCCCAGTGAGAGTAGACTGACCAGTGAGTTGGGTCAGCCTAATCCTAAGAGTTTTGGTTTGTATTTTAGAATCTCTGATGCATCTTGTCTTGACAAAGTCTGGTGATTCTTTTTGGAAAAGCAGAAAACTTGCCACTGACACGATAAAACTGGCTAAAGAATAATAGAGTAGGGATGCCAGGGTAGCTCAGCAGTTTGAGTACTTGCCTTGTAACTGTGAGGTCCAGGAATCGAATCCCGACCCCAGCCTTTGCAAATCCATGTGCTGAACTGTGGTGGTGAAGGTTCTCGCCTCCCATGTGGGAGGCCCCCAGTTTGGTTCCCACCCAGCACAGCCTCACATCCACCTATGTGGGATGAAACTATGTCACAACTAATGATGTACAACTATGGAGACTGCTCTGGGCCTTTGCCCCTTCTCTCTATTCCTACCTCTTCTTTCTCTCTCCCTCTCTCTGTCTTTCTCTCTCTCTCTCTCTCTCTCTCTCCTTTCTTACCTTCTCTCAAAAAGAATAAAATAAATCTTAAAAAAAAGAATAAGAGTACCTATACAAATAATAAACAGTATGAGTTGTGTAAGGTTAATGTGAGTACACCACAATGTATCACAATACAACATAACATATATTCTAATTTCAGATTAATTTTGTGTTTTTCAGAATTACTGGTTTTTGTTTTTTAATTCAAATTCAAATATGGCCCAAAGAAAATACCCTTGTGCAAGCTAAAAATGTAACATGAAAGAAAGGAGACTGAAAGACCCTTAATACATAAGTACTAATGTTAAAACTCTGGTAAAAATCATGAAGAGTAGAATTATGGTAGTCCAGATACTATCAATAGGACAAGCCACAGAGAAAAAAAAATGAAATTGTTATATTATTAGTCAGTTTATATATGGTGATGGAAGGGGAGCTGATTCTGGGTGGTGAGCACATAATGCGATGCATAGGTGATGTGATGAGGACTTGTACATCTGGAAACTACCTAATTGTTACCGATCAATGTCACCCCAATAAAGTTAACAATAAAAAAAATATATTAGTCAGTTTGTTCGTACATCAGACACCGGATCTTTCAAAAAGTCAACAGTGTTGATGAATCTGTTGATTTAAGTATTATAGCCTGCTCTTACATTGTGGCTTGTCACAGTGAGAAATAATTTCAACATTGTTTAAGGAAAATTAGATCTTTTGCCGAAATTTAGATCCCAATAATATTTACAGTGAATCATACAGAATTTAGAATGGTCAAAAAAGATGTTTCTCAAACAAAGAATTAAGAAAATTAAAAGTGACCAAACTTATAGATGATACTGGCTATCATAACCCCAAACTAAAGATTGCATAGTGTATTATTTTTTTTATAAACTACTCTTGGCAAGACCAGTGCTACTTAATAACTCCAGTTTTCTGGACTAATGAACACATTAAAAGCCCTCAAATTCATTCCATAGCTATTTACTAGGATTTCATGTAAATAAACATAAATGCACAAGAAATAATAGTTTCACTTTTAAAGATTTATTTTTATTATTTTTGACAGAGAGAGAGAGAGAGTTACGGTGACAGAGACAGAGAGAAAGGGGAGGGCCCAGAACAGTCTCCATAGTTGCACATCATTGCTTTTTCCACAATTTCATTCCACAGGTGGGTGCAGGGCTGCACAGGGCAGGAACTGGGCTGGGGTCTCACCCTGGTGAGAACTGAAAGTGGGGCACTCCCCAGTTCAGCATATGGGTCCGCACGGACCGGGGCCGGGATTCGGTCCTTGGTCCCCCGGGCTGCAAAGTGAGCGCTTAACCCACTGAGCCATCCCGGCTTCCCTAGTTTCACTTTTAATTGCTTAGTAGCAGTTACTACATTTTTAGGTGAAAGAGATTTGTCCTTCAGAGATTATTATGAAAAGTTACAATCTTAAAATAATTTCAAAAATTATGAATAACTACAAATTTATTGATGAATCGATTCATTTTTGCCTAAGTATTTTGGAAATGTCAAAATGGACACAATGCAACTTACTTGCCCCCAAACTTGATTGAATTGAAAATTGTTATAAAATGAAGTAGCAAGTAAAATAAATAAACCAGACATCAAATATCAATGCACTGTGTTAGATTCTTCAATAGATGTTATAAACATAGTTTATTGGTAATTTGTGGGCACTTCTGTTATAACAGAAACCCCTATAAGAGATTTTAATTTTTTCACCAACTGAATCGAAGATCATATATTCGGAGCAATGAAACAAGTGTTGAACACTGATAACCAGCCACTGACCCAACATTTGAAAAATTGGAGGACATAATCTTTGGAGAAAGACCTGTCTGTCCTCACAGTGCTTGAGATGTTTACTGCTTCACCATTTTGAAATCTTTTTACGTTGTATCTACAAATCTGTCTTGTCAACAGCATATTTAAAAACTCCTTGCCATTTCTTGAAGTTGTATTTTTTAAAGAGTCTAAATGTATTATAATAAGATGGCCTCCCCTTGGTGAAACTGTTTTTAAAACCAAAGGACTCTGAAATATATTTCGAATACTTGAAAGAACCCTGAACATACCGAGATGCAAACGTTTATTTAAAAATTGACAAAGCTTGAATATGTGATTCACATCTGGTAGGATATTTTGCGATATTTTGATAAAAGAAGTGACAAATTACCAACTTCTGATTTAGGCCATATGAGAAGTACCTTATTTTGTCTTCTGTACATGTGTTTAGTTAAACATTGGGGGAAATACACAAAAATGGAAGTAGATACTAAATAAAAGAGCTAAGGTGAGTGGTGTAATTCATATAAATTATGTTGGTAGAGTGAGAAAAATTGAGTAAAGAATGTTTAGATCCTATCATAGAAGTAATTAAGATAATGAACAGTTTTAAACTGAAGTAATGAGCAGCTCTTGAATTGCATGATAAACCAATTAATGAAGCCTGCTAATTTGCCATGAAATACTGACGTTGTCAATGACACTGTAGTGAGGACATTGAAGTTAGGAAACAGCAAGAGGACTTTGAGAACCAAATCTTTATTTATTCACACATAAATTTATTCATACAGCCAACATATACATTGAGAACCTCTTATGTTCTAGGTCTCATCTAGAATAGATGTGAGAAAATAAAATACAGCATTAATTTTTTAAGCCTAAATAAAAAGAATAACTCAAGAAGTACTGGATTTTGTACAGCTGGTGTAGTGAGACTGCTGAAAGTAAAACCAACAACTCTGGTTTTTCTGTTTCTCTCTTTCTAAATTTAATCTATGAGATATTGTGAGGGTTTAATTTTTTTTAATCTTAAAATATCTCAGCCTTGCAGCTCCAGGCAGGTAAATAAAAAAAAAAAAAAATATATATATATATATAGAAGGAAGACATATTGGCAGTTTCTAATGAGATTGTAGACCTCTTAACCCCCAATTTGGTTGAATGTCTTTACCACCGGAAGCAGTATTTTTCTTCCTATCTGAAGAAGTTAGTCTCCCCTTGTCTGTAAAAAACATAATGCCCCGCCACCCCATGCGGTAGTTTCTTGCAGGGAAACCTCTTCCTTAGACCCACTTCCATCACCTGTTTTGCTAACCAGCTAATTGAGATATAGCTTGATACCATACAATTCACTGACTAATGTACGTCCATAGAGTTATGCAACTGTACAACTGATTTTAGAATATTTTCATGACTCAAAAGAAACCCTTTATCTTCTTCCTTCATCCCTCCCCCTTTGTCTCCCAGCACTAGCTAGTCACTAATCTATGCTGCATCTCTATAGATGTCTCTATTACGGACATTTCATATAAATGGAACCATAGAATACTTGATCCTTTTTGCCCAACTTCTTTTACTTAGTATAGTGTTTTCAAGCACCCTCTGTGTTGTAGCATGAATCAGTTCTTCATTTCTTTCTGTCACTAAGTAATATTCCATTGTATGAATATAGCATATTTTATTTATCCACTTATCAATTAATGCATATTTAGATTATTTCAACTTATGGACTATTATAAATAGTGCTGCTATGAACATTGGTGTACAAGTTTTTAATTGGACATATGTTTCCATTCCTTTTGGGTATATACCTAGGAGTAAAATAGCTGGATTTTATGATACCCACAGGCTTGAGGAAATTACAATGCTGAAGGCGGTGTCTTATAAGATCTGCTTATTTACCTTTTAACTATGTGCTGGAGGAGATTCCAGAGGACACTATATTTAACATGGCTTTCAGAAATCCATCGGTGAGGGGCCACCACTCTTCTTGAAGAGTTCAATAGTAATTATTCTCTACTAGCCAGGCATGAGAGAGTGTATTGTTGCCTCCAAGCTGAGTTCTCTAAATCTAGTGGGGATAAATTGCCTTGGAGTAGTTGGGGCCAAGTGTTGGAACTCAACTGTCAGGGCAAAGGTGGGCATAGTTTTTGGGTTGAGTAGCAAAATCAGTAATAAGAATGGTCTGACCTGCAGAGAATATTAATTTTAGTTAATTGGTTATCATGGGTCTAAAATTAAAATAGGAGGACTTCTTTAAAGTCTTACTTGATTTCTATAAAAGGAAATATTCTAAATCTAAGGAACCAGAAGAATGATTTAAATCATAACAGTCACATGCTCTGAAACAATTCTCAGTCTTGAGTCAGTTCACATGTCCGGAGCCCTTTGAATGAATGACAAACCGAGTTGCCTCAAGGAAGGACCCTGCTATATTATCAAAATGCCAGGCCACAAATATTCCATCTCGCATTCCCCAAAGGGAACTGCAGGTATTTAGCAGGGTGACTAAACAAGGGAAGAGAAAATAACTAGACTTTTGGTGACTACTGGATGCTGGCTCTGAAGCAACTACAGAAACCCCTAGACATCTAAAATGGCATTGTGGTCTACCAGTCAGAACAACAGTGTGTGGAAGTGAGTTGATCGACGCAGTTTGGGCTTAGTTATGGCCGTCAATAGGACAAATGGGTCCCCAAACCCAACTTATGTTTATTTCCCAGTTCTGGAATGAATAGTTGGAATAGATACACAAAGCAACTCGAAGAATGCCTATGTTGGCTCTTGTCCTATGGAGGGAGGGGAATTATGACTAAAAAGGGCAGTGGAAGCCACTGGAACTGCCTCTACTTACTAAGATAGGAAACTGAAAGTAATACTGCGTCACTGGTGGGACTGACAAGATTAAGGCCACCATCAGAAACTTCAAGGATCAAGGAATGGTGGTTCCCACCACATCGCTATTCAATTTGCCTATTTTGCCTGGGCAGAAGACAGATAGAGCTTGTAGAATAAAATGGATTAGCATACATTTTATCAGGTCGTGATTCCAGATGTGGTTTTGTGAATGGAGCAAATGAACACCTACCGGTACCTCCCTTGGCACCTGACAGAAACCTATTTATCTGTTGAATTATTTTTAGTAGAAGACTATTAGAACCAGATTGCTTTATTTAACAGTGCCAGCAGTATACCTTTACAATCTTACCCCAAGGCTATATCACCTCTTCAGATTTCTATTATAGTCTAGTGTTCGGGTAACTTGATTGCTTTTCTTATCCACTGGACATCACTCTAGAGACTATCCCATTGGCCATGCTGATTGGAGATGATGAACAAAAAGTAGCCATTTCACTGGACAGCTTGGTGTGCCTATTTGCCTAGATTTTTCTCTAGTTTGGCAGTGGTTATATTCTTTTAGCCAAGAGCTCAGCTCCTGTAAGGCAACACTATATGTTTCACTAGTTTCCATTAACTGCTCCGACTTGTTGTGCTTCAAATCTGGGGATGATAATGGTTTCTCACTCTTGCTTGTCATGGGATGTGTCAACCATTCCTTGATGGCTTTCCTGAACCTTTCTCATACTTTATAAACACATTACCTACATTAAATTCTTTAAAAAATGTTTGAGATATCAACTAATCTGTCAATAATCTAGGCTTTATCCTCACTATTCCCCAACCTCTAAGGAAAAGTTTCTACTTTCCTTTATAGGACAGTATGTTTATTTAACTTTACTTTTCCCTGTAGGTAAGTATAGCCCTGTAACTTTTCTATCTAAAAGCAGGAAAAAAACAACAACCCTCAATGCTAATCAAACATAATCCATGATAAATCACCTTTTGTATAAATGTCACAAAAATATAAAAAGTTTAACGAAAAGAAGAAAATGGAAAAAAATTGAAGTATCAAAAAATGTTTTGTTACTGATTCAACTTCTATTTTTTACCAGATTTTATAAGAATGTTGTAAAAAGAAAATTCCCTATAAAGTCTATGGAGCCCAAATATTTAAACAAAAATGCTTGCCAAAATTATCACTATCAACTGCCAACAATTCAGTAACTAAAAAATGAAAACTGTTTTTCACATGTTCCTAAGCTAATAATTATAGGTATGATGTTCTTTTTCAAAAAGCATGCTACCATGCAGAGTCTATCTAGAATTTTTGAGCTTTTCAGATTTGCTCCTTGTTCCTGGCTATGGAATTTGGCGATCCAAGTTGCAAGCAGTGGCTATATAAGCACAGTTATTTGCAATGATAAATACTGAAAGTTGTAAGTCAAGTCCATCGATTGTGTCAATCCCTTTCTTCTGGGGACACTGGGATTTCCTCCTGCATTGGAAATAGAGCACAGCTCCAAGTGCAGTTTCCCTAACAGAGCCCACTCCACACGTGCCTGTGCTTCTCAATGCCACAGCAGGGGACTTTATTGTCCTCTTTGACTCTTGCTGGGAAAATTATCTCTTCTCCATTAAGTCCAGCATCAAGCCTTGTTGCCATTCCGGAAAAGACTTTTTCTATTTGGTTAGTTTCCATCTGTCACTAAGAACATCTCCTTGGCTACATCTCTTGGTGTCAAAAGCTGTCTGATACACAGACCTGAGATACTGGTACATATAAAGCAAAAGCCTTTGTAAAATGGAAGTGAAGAATGTACAGTTTAATTTAATGGTCGTTGACACACATTTCTTTTTTTGGCCTGGTTAGCATGAATTACATACAATCTGTCTATATATTCTTGACTCCTTCCATGATACTGTCTAGAGGTGCAGTGGTGAGAGACCACAGAAACATCCGGGAAAAGAAGATCCTAGTGTTCCCTGAAAGCTAACAGAGTGTGTGCTTTGTTTTTTGTTTTTTTCTTAAATTTGAAATTACCAGTATTTGGGAGAGAGAACTGGTGATGCAGAGAAAGAAAGCAGTTTTTATAATAGAGTTGTATGTGACGTATGATGCTAGAAAGACGGTTACAATTTCACCAGACTAGAATTTTACTTCCCTGCTGTCTCTCTTGCTAAGTGCTTTAAGGTTTCCCTTATCTGAGTGTCATCAAGTCTTACAACGCTTGCTGCTTATAAATTATTGGAAATTATCTTGTATTCCTGTATAAAAGGAAGACTATAATTTTGCCATGTTAAGGAATTGAAGAACTTGAAGCTCTCTGCTTTTGTGTCATGCTTTCCTCCTTCCTGAAGTCAGTTCTTAGAAAACACTCAAATCATTTAAAAATTCTGGGTCCATATTTTCCACAATAGCTCAAAATATGTAGAAATACTAGTTGGTGCTTTCAAACATCAGTTTAAAACAGAAAATTGTACTTGGAATGCCTAATTAAAAAAAAAAATCTTTTAATGGCATAGATAAGCTTTCATTTAACTTTTCCTTTTTGTGAGCTAAATATTAGCAATGGTTACTATGCCTTTAATATTTCTTATGACAGCAGAATGGAATGCTGTTTTTGAGCAAGTTATTTTCTTCCAAAGCAAATTGAGTAAACAACAGGATATCAGCATAGGTATTGTTTACACTGGCTTCTGTTGTGTCCACTCTCCCCTGAAGGGGAATCTGAAATCTTATTTGACAGTTTCATCTGGAAAGAAATAATTTCTCAGTACTTGTATTTCACTGTACCTTCTGAACAGAAAGAAATTTAGTTTGTAGAAAACTCCAGCCTAAAAAAAGCATCTCTTGACATTTGGGGTCTACTGACTTGTGACTTCCACCTCTCTCTATCCTTTTCTTTTGGGTTAAGAACTAAAATTGGGGAAAACCTGGATGGCTCAGCAGGTTAAGAGATTGCTTTGCAGCCCCGGGGAACAAGGATCGAATCCTGGCCCCAGCCCTTGCGGACCCATATGCTGAACTGTGGTGTGCTTCCCATACGGGAGGCCCCTAGTTTGGTTCTTGCAATCCACCGCACCCCTGCCTGGTTCAGCCCCTGGCTAGAGGTGATGTGCCTCCCATATGGGAGGCCCCCAGCCCAGTTCCTGCCCTGTGAGGCCCCCACCCACCTGTGTGGAATAAAACCATGTTGAAAACTGATGTCTTACAACTATGGAGACTGCTCTGGGCCCTCCTCCTCCTTCTCTGTCAAAAACAATAAAATAAATATTAAAAAAAAGAACGAATATTATAATTATTTTGGGTTTATTGCAAGTCATAGAGAATGCTGGGGACTTCTGATATTTACTGATAGCTACATGTAGGCCATGGGCAGAGATTTGCAAAGGGAGCACTTTGATCAACAGACACCACAATAGCAATGAGGAAAGTGTCTTCGTACCACAAGAGTAGGGGTCAGCTTCTTTATTTATATGCTCAGGCAGCTCTGAGCATCTGAGCCCTTTTCTGATGATTATTATAAGAAAGAAAGCTCATTTCCAGAGGTCTCCGTTACTCTGGTTTAGAACGCTCTGAAGTGGAAAACTCCCATCTCTGCCACAGGAGTTCTGCTTGGAAATCTAGTGAAAGGACCTTGCCAACATACAGAAAATACAGGACACTTAGCAGAGAGGAAACATGGCAAAAGAGGGGTCAGAGAAGATATCCTTACAGTAAAGAAGAAAGCTGGAAGGTGTAAAGCCCATCCCCTACTGCCTACATGTAAAATCATAGCACATATTTTGAATACACATCACACGAAGTCCTAAGAACGAGATGGCTCAGAGATGATGTTAAAGTACTTCACAGATGCTCATTCTTAACTTATTTCTAGATTTGATGAGTTATTGTGTAGAAGAGTGTTTCTACAAAGTGTAATCATAGTTGGTGACTCAGAGGTCAAGCCAGAGCTAGATGTTTTGGGGCTAGGTCCCCTCTCTAACCCTCTGTTCCCTCTTCACAGGGCTCTTGTCACAGTGAATGCATTAATGTGTGGAGAGTCTTTAGGAGAGTGTCTTGCATACAGCACATGCTTAAAAAAGCAATCCGTGTTATGACGTTAAACTACATATATCTAAATGTGCTTAGCATTTCTGCAACTCTTCATTATGAGTTTTCTGTTACTTATTATCCATTTTTGCAGTCCCTTCTTCCCATACTATTAAACCCTGTCGCTGAATCTTTCTATGATTCCAGAAACCCCAACAGCAGAGCAGGTCCCTATGAATACTTCTTGTTCAGCCCAGCTCCACACTACTCTGAATCCCCATTGTTTTCAGTTTTTACTTGTTTAGATGATCTTTATCACTTCAAGGTTTTAAGGATCTTGTATGTGCATATCAATCTCACTTTTGAGGAGCATTTATAACTCACATGCTAGAAGAATATAGCAAATAGGAACACTCCATGAATGTTCCTATTTGCAATTCTAAGTATAATTACATCAAGATATTTTTAAATTTCTGTCCCAAATTATTCATTCTACAGAAGGAAAGAAGAACTCATTTTCAAACTTTAGAATTCCGTTTAGAAATTGGGGATTTGACTTTTCAGATCAAACCTGAACTAATTGATTTGTGTGAACATTTGCCTTTAGTAAAATTCACTTTCAATTAATTTTAAATGATTTCACTTCAAGAATATTCTAGACATCAAAGAACGTTTTTAATTGGTCGTTAAAGCCCTTTAAAACCTTTTGCCCTTGCCCTGGATGGTAGTCTACATAATTGCTTTAAATAGAAATCCTTAATGAAGAACATTTTGGATTTTAGAATGAACCTCTAATGTCAGTGGAAATTGATCCCTGACAGATGCACTTGTGGCAGGTTTTGCCAACTCTGATTTAAAAACATCTCATCCTAAAAGAAGTAATCAGAATTCAATCTTGTCTGTTTCCAGCTTTTCATATCAGAACTGATTTGCGTCCACTGGGGAGGAGACACTGACCTTCCTGCTATAATCCAATTGCATGTCGCTGGTCTATAGAAAAGAAAAGCATTTTTCCCTTCTCATAATTTGTTGTATAATAGGTGCAGTCCTTATATTTTATTGCACCTTATGTTCGATTATATAATGATCTATTAAAGAATTTGTTGTTAATAAATAGGCTGGGTGGTGATTACTTTCTTAAACAGTTTGTATAAATCAAACTCGTAAACTACTGTGCTTCCAGTAGTTAAATCTGAGAGAGAAATTAATTATATTTTTATTAATAACCCATATGTTTGCCTATAATACAATGAATAATGAGGAGAGAAAAAAGAGAACTAAATATTCCATTTTGTTTCCTATTCTCATTTCTTCCCATTCTCTTCTTGTCCATTTCCTTTGGCTGTTTCAAAAATAGACCTCTGAGACATTTTAAAATAAGAATGAATGAATAAATGCAAGCATAGAAAAAAGCAATTTAAAATTGATTTTATAGATTTATGGAAACAAAAAGTTTTTAAATGCCTCACAAATATGTCCCTTATTTTCAGAAGAGAGCAGCCTGAAAAGATAGACTTAAAACTCATTGGAGAATTTATTCACTTTCATACTCTATAAGTAACTGTTTCTCCTTTTAAATATATAGAGAATTGTTGGTTATTTTGATTGCACACATTTTATCTCTTTAGAGATTGTGAGAAAGATCACTATTCATGAAAGTCATTAAAGAGACTGTTAAAATCAGTGCTCAACTGAGAAAATACAATAATGTTCCTACAGATATTGCTTTAAAACCCAGTATTGATATCTTAGTATATTTCTCAGTTGCAGTTGAGTAAAACAGTAGATTTGGTACCAGAACATACTATTGTCTGGTATATTTCAACCATGACCATGTGTGCACATATGTGTATGAAGAGAAAAGGGCAGCATCTTAATACTGTATTTATCTTTATTGGTTAATATAAATTTTTTTCTCTTGTTATTCTGCTGTTTTTTGTTGTTGTTGTTGTAGCATGGCACATACTATTAGATATAGGATGTATTGCTCAATCAAATCAAAATACTAAATATCGTTCACAACATGTCTGCCTGGAAAATGCTATTATGTATGTACTGATTTGACTGTGACCCTTTAAAAGCAAGGGTTGTATCTTATTAACCACTATTTCTAGTGATTAGCACAGTGCTTGATATATAAAAATTATTCAATATTTATTTGTTAAATGTCTGGACAGATGGATCCAGTAGGAATATAAGAGTTTATATATACACTTACAACTTATGGCTGAATAAAGTTCATACTATGTTTTTTAAATTTTTGAACGAACTTCTAAAACTCAAGAGATTTTATATGAAAAATTGCATGGGAAGGCTCAGCAGGTTAAGTGCTCGCTTTGCAGCCCCAAGATCTGAGGATCAAGTCCTAGTTGCACCCCGGCCTGTGCAGACCCATATGCTGAACTGTGATGTGGCCCCCAATTTGGTTCTTGCCAGGGCAAGCTTCCCATGGGGGAAGCCCCCTGGTTTGGCCCCCAATTTGCAGGAGAGTACCTCCCAGGTGGGAGGCCCCGGGCCAGGTTCCCACCCTGTGTGGCCCCTGCCTACCTGTGTGGAACAAAACTATGTTGAAAACTGATGACGTACAATGATGGAGACTGCTCTGGGCCCTCCCCCTTCTCTCTGTCTCTCTCTCTGTCAAAAACAATAAGATACCATAAATATTAAAAAAAAATTTTGATTTATTTATTACATACTATTTTCAACTCTGTATTTATTTATCTATTTATTTTTAATAGGATTTGGCAATACTGAGCCCTGTATGTTTATACAGTACAAGTTGGCTGGAGCTGAGCATGAGATGGCACATCCTGCAGGTCACAGATGTAGCCTCCACTATTACCACGTACAAACACGCTGGGTTGATTCAGTCGCTAACTTTTTACCCTGACCACCAAAGGCACTGGGATTTGCATTTCCACCTCTAAACACATTAAAAGATGACTGACAACTCCACGAAGCAACGCAGGTGAAACGACTTCCTAGGTGATTTCACAACGTGGATTAGATTTCTAACATTATTAAAAAAAAAAAAAAGTAGACATGGGAAGACTTTGGCAGAGTTACCAGAGACTGAAGGTGGCCCTCTCCACAGGGTAGGGTAGGAGCAGAATTATAAATGGAAGCATTTCCAGGCATGGAAAAGTACACGAATAAGGGCACAGAATTTGGACAAAGTCCATTTAATAAAAATTAGATTGGGAAATGCTGGGATGGCTCAGCGGGTTGAGCCCTCGCTCTGTAGCCCTGGGGTCCGAGGATCAAATCCAGGCCCTGGCCTGTGCAGACCCATATGCTGAACTGGGGTGTGCCCCCAGTTTAGTTCTTGCAGGGGTCCATGCAGGAGGCTCCCAGCCCGGTTCCTGCCCTGCGCAGCCATGCACCCACCTGTGGAGTGAAACTATATTGAAAACTGATGATGTACAACTGTGGAGACTGCTCTGGGTCCTCTCCCTTCTCTCTGTCTCTGCTTCTCTCTCTCTCTTTCTCTCTCTCTCTCTGTCAAAAAAAAATAATAATAATAATAAATAAATCAACTTATTTCAATATTCACTCATTTAGAGAGGTCGCAGAAGAAAAGGAAGAATACTTGACTCAATAGTATTGGGAAACTCTGTAACAGTCCATTTTAAAAATGAGAATTTAAGACCTCAAGTATTGAATGAGCTGTAAAAAGTTAGGAATAGGAGAAGGCACTAAAATATATGTGCATATTTAATTTAGTTGATGGTTAAAAAATTCAAATACAAATACAAGTTACTCTTGTGGAGATTTGGCAATAAAAAAGGAGGGGAATATGACGGATATTTAAAAAAGGAGCCATAATTTGTTCTCATTGTTAATTAATAAGTAATATAATAGACATTCTTCCTATAAGTAGAAAAATATCTTGTAAGTCCTAATAATGTGTTCTGAGAACAGTATTATAAAGTTTTCAGTATAAATAACAACAAAAAGTGTAAAATTAAGGATAAGATATCTCTTTTCCTAAAAATATATAATCAGCACTTAGTGTTATTAAAATTTTATGAGTTAGTGCTAATTCAGAGATTTCTTCTTCAGCCATACTTTGGGGGCTAATGGGAGTAGCCTAATAGCCTAATATAATATTATAGTGAGTTATTTAATATCTATATAGGATAAAAATATTTGTTTCTTTCTACCTATGATTTTCTACATTTAAAAAAATGTTGGCACTCATTCTGATAGCACTCTCCCTTAAGTGGTAGCTATGGAAGATTTAATATTATGTTCTATTGCTCACATTTATGATTATACTGAAAGAAGAGTATGTAGTCAAAACTAAAAGCAGTTTATCTTGGAGATACTGATAATAAGCAGGTCCACTCTTCCAGGAAAGTATCAATCTTAGGTAATACTAGAGATGTGTTTCAGTAAAACCAACACCTGTGGAGTAGGGGTTGGGGGAGTTAAAAGTGCACTGATATCTTAGACATCACTTCATGGCAAACCACTCAGTGTACAGTTCATTTAATGGCATATTATAATGGTCGATGGTTGTGTTTTCCTTTTGAGGTCTGAACAGTGTCTTGTGTGTTGAAAATATAGTCTATAAGTTTCAAAATTCCTATTCTTGGATCATCATGTCAAGATCATATTTTATTACTATTGTTATCATATCTTCATCCTTCCCTCTTTCCAGATCCTTCCTCAATTTAATCTTTTAACCTTTTAAAAATTTGCTTTCATCTGCAATTTTCTATAATTCCAAAATAAACCTAAGTAGATGATTTTATTCAAAGAGATTTAGAAAATTACTTTGGATAAAGTTGCTTAAAAAGGAAACAAATTAAGTTATTTAAGAAAATTATTCTATATTGCTTATTTTAAAGCATCTTAACTATAAAAGGAGCAAGTGGATATAAATTAATCCATTTCTAATTTTAATAGAAAATATTAAAACAGAAAACATTAAGTTAAAATAATAAAAATCAATGCGACTTAGAACTATGCGTTACATAATCTATTAATCTACTTTGTAATAGTCATTTTGTAACATATGGTCTTAATAATATCCAGAAGGGTTCCCTTTCATAAAGCGAAGAAAACCTGAAATATGCACTTTTATGTCGCTACTAGAGGAAGGAGAATCTGTGCTTACTGTACAAGAATTTATTTGGACAAGATATGTACCACTTGGAGATTTATCATGTAAAGGTGTTTAACAAAAACGTCACATCAATGGCACTCATAGAGCAGCAGAATTTTATTAGAAGAGTTATATATTAATTACCTAAAATTAAATGTTGAATTAAGTTAAAATCCAATTTTTATCTAGACCAATAAACTGCTGTGTTGGCAAGCTGGCTAGGTTTTGAACACTTTTCATGTTCTGAAGAAAACATTGTAGAGGTTTATATAAAAACCAATAATAAGTAAAAATTTGAAAAAGCAAATATATAAATTAATAAAACATTTCTGACCTCTTATAAACTTTTGGAACAGTTATGATAATACTGTATAATAGCATTTTCATGTATATCAATATATCCAGAATAATGTGGAAAACTTAAAAAATATACTGACTTTTCAGGTTTTCAAAATGATAGTTGTTTCCTTTTAAACTTATAAATTAGGGTAAGATAAGATAATTATTTTTATTTTTTATTTTTGGTCAGATGGCTGTTATTTCTTTTTATTATAATTTCTCTTTAAAGTAAATGTCACAGAACTCCCAAGAAAATATCTTCAAAAGCAAAATCTAAGACTTAAACAGCAGATTTCCATCCCTAGCTTATATGTATATAAAAATAATATATATTATATGGTATATATGATATACATATATGTATACTATATGTTGTACATTGCATATCACATATCATATTATATACCATATGACAGATGTTGAATAATATACTACAACATATCATATATATGCAATTTGCTAAATATTTATCAAATTTTTCATGGGTGTTCATAAAAAAATAATGCCATTTAGGGAAAAACGTGGAAGCATTTAGATGGAGTTGTTCATGTGTGTTCTTTCTACAAATGGGAAGGTATAAAAGATAAAAGTTATCAGTTATAAAAAATTGATAGAAAATGAGTTTTTACTGGAAACTTCTTTCTTACTTTACTTTTAAAAGAATTGTTGAGTAGCTGTCAGCAAGTACATTGCACAGAGTATGAAAAGGTAAATAACAACAACAAGAAAACAGGATAAAGGAAGAGAAAACAATATAAACCTACAAGTAAAGAGAAAAATAATAAAGAGAAAGCAAAAAAGACAAAGTATGGGAGTTGGGAGGAGGCATCAAATATATGGTGATAGAAAGGGAGCTGACTCTGGGTGTTGAGCACATAATGCAATGCATAGACAATGTAATGTAGAGTTGTACACCTAGAAACTAAGTAATTGTTACCAACCAATGTCACCCCAATAAATTTAACAATAAAAAAAGTATAAAAATAGAGAAAAAATAATGTACTTTACATAAAATAAATGAGAATGAGTCAATAAGAAATGGAAATTAAGATACTTTATAATAATGTCTAAAATCTAATATTAAAAATATTTAACATCTAAAAAAGAGGGTAGCAGAGCATAAAAACACAGCAATGAAAGAAATAATAAGAGGGGAAGCCGGGATGGCGCAGTGGGTTGAGCGCTCACTTTGCAGCGCCGGGGACCAAGGATCGAATCCCGGCCCCGGCCCGTGTGGAACCATGTGCTGAACTGGGAGCTCCCCCAGTTCAGTTCTCTCTCTCTGTCTCTGAATCTCTCTCTCTCTGTCAAAAATAAATAAATAAATAAAAATATATTTAAAAAGTGAAAAGAAAACATTTAAAAAAAAAGAAAAAAGAAATAATAAGAGCAAAGAAGAAAAGTGGTATGTAATTTGGCAAAAAAAAAAAGAAACCAAAACAAACAAAAAAACCCATGAGAGTGTACAGTGGTTGTAAAATGGGAGAATATGTGTATTTAGAACAAGGAGAACAGGATTAACAAAACTCGTGAGTGGTGTGGCTGAACATTGTTGGGAAAATGAACATGAGGAGTGAAAATAGGCACAAGGATGCAATTTAGACCAGGGCAGCCAAAGTATAGTCTGTAGGTCAAATCCTGTCAATAAGCTAAGACTGTTAAGACTTGTGAAAAACAAAACAAAATAAACAAAAACCCAAAATAACAACAAGAAAAGGAGAACAGAACAGGAGAATTTGCTGGCAACAGAAACATTATGGGATTTGCATAGCTTAATGTGTTTGGTAGCTGACTCCACAGAAAACGTTTGTCAATCCTTGGACTAGCAGATGAAGGAAATTGTGTTAAAAGTGGGAAATAAGCAGTGAACTTTTCAGAACATTATTGCAGTTTATGAGTAGTCAGATAGTGATTACATATCTTTTTCAAATAACATTTCTGTTTTGTTGAAGAACGGTATATTGTTTCAACTTTGCCTTTTAAATAAAAAGGCAACAGAAAATGACTCATATATACTACGAATAGTAGAAAGTACATTTCTGGTTATGAATATGACTGTTCTCAAAAGCTTTCATTAGGGAAACTTGCATTTTCATGGAAATGAATATTTTTATAAATTCAATAAATCCAAACTAAATTACCATCCTCCCTCCATAATTCCCTGGGCACTAACAAAAGAGTTTCTTTGCTAATATTCCTTTTTTTCTAATTTTACCACAAAAATCTGTTATATGGTCCATTCTATTTGGAAATCACTGAATTCTACCATGACATATGGGGCATTTATTCTGAATTATACAAACCTATTTTAAAAATCAACACAAGTCTCCAAATCAAGTCTCCAAAAATCAAGTCTCCACATAGACCAGTGTATAGTACACTCTCTAAAATCAAAGAGCTAATGCTCTATGATCACATATCATTTCTCTTTAAAAATTTGGTGGTATTTGCTTTATATAATCAATCACTTGTAAATTCTCTGTATGTATCATGAATGTTGCAAGTTTGAAAACTAGCTTAAGAAATTTGGGTCAGAGCAGTGTTGTGCTTATGTTTTAAAAGTCCAAGTTCAATGTTCCCATGATGACTATTTCAAGTTACCAACATGGTAACATTAAACATGGACTTGAGAGGAGATGTACACAATCACTTGTGCGTGTCAAAGGAACAAGCTCAGCACAGAACTGGTTGAGAGTCTTAATACTTTCTAAGCGTTTATTTTTTAAAAACCTCCTGCTCCTAGAAAGTAGTGGCCTGGTCTTCTTGTTTTTGGAAGAACACAGTGGCTTCTTCCTTTCCTTCCTTTCTTTCCTTCCTTCCTTCCTTCCTTCTTTCCTTCCTTCCTTCCTTCCTTCCTTCCTTCCTTCCTTTGACAAAGATAGATAGATAGATAGATAGATAGATAGATAGATAGATAGATAGATAGATAGATAGATAGAGAGTCAGAGAGATACAGAGAGAGAAGCAAGAGGGCCCGGAGCAGTCTCCATAGTTGTAAGTCATCAGTTTTCAACACAGTTTCACTCCACAGGTAGGCATGGGGCTACTCAGGTCAGGAACTGGGCAGGGGGTCTCCTGCATGTGCCCCAGAAAAACTAAACTGGGATACTCCCCAGTTCAGCATGGGCCAGGGCTGGGATTAGATCCTCGGCCCTGGGCTGGAAAAGCGAGTGCTTACCCCACGGAGCCATCCCAGCTTTCCCATAGTGGCTTCTATGGTGTCTATTTGCCCTACCATTATACAGGCTAACTATATTTTATTGAGAAATCAGGATAAAATATAAAATAGTTTCCCCCCCAAAATTTCAGTTTCTGAGATACCAGATTGAGATTGGAACTTCAAATGCAAATCACACCTCACCACTGGATTTTCAGACCCTGACAAATGTAATCATTGTACCTCATTATCTATTCCTATAATGCTTCTCTTTGATCTGAATGAATAATATTCATCATATATATAGATTTTGTGTGTGTCATAAATAATTGATATTAAATTGAATACAACAATTAGACTCAATTTCACACATAGCAAGGGAACAACTTCAAAATGACAAAAAGTTGCAATGCGTTTGTTATGTTTTCTGAAAATATAAAAGTAGTTTACAGGCACCGTTCTACAGAAGAATACGTTAGTGAAATCTGAACAGTTTAAATTGCCTATGTTCAAATAGAAACAAAGAAATGATAGTAACAAAGATATTGATATACATGCCAGGCAACTTTTGGGGAATCAAAATCGTAAGAGAAAAGTGAATAAATCCCTGCTCTAAATAGCTGAGCAGATTGCTGTTTTAGTTTTGGATACATAAGATCTCTTATACAGAAACCATGAAATACCATGATATTTCTATATTTAAGTAAGTCATTAAGTGAAAACAATCGAAACATTGGATGACATGTATAAGAATGATTTCAAATTATTTTAGTAAAAAAATGTAATCTTTTGTCAATATCACATATTGATGCACATCATAAACTTTGTATCCAATGTGAGACAGGATAATAAGACAGCTAGCAAAACTCAGTCAGGGAGGTCCCAGTAACCAGGACACCCATACCTAAGAAATGCAAATGTAAGCCTTGGGCTTTTGCCCTATCTCTCAGGATTGTAAATGTGTGAGAGGAAGGCACTAGACACTAAAAAAAGAAGACAAAGGTCTGAACCCCTTCCCTCTTCCACAAGAGAAAAACAGTAGCTTGTAGTCTTAACTGGGGCATTTTATTTTCGGATGTCCCCTTTCATTTTGAGAGCTTTCCCTTTTCAGTGGGCATTTCACTTCCGGGTGTCCCCTCTCATTTCCAGAGCTTTCCTCCTTTCCCATAAACTTTTGCTTAACCTTTCCTGTGGAGTCCACATCCTCATTGTTTGTGTGCGCAAGCCAAAGAACCTCGGACAGCCCATACACCATTTTCCTGTTTCGATGGGAGAAATTGCAGATTAGTTTATGTCCAATGATAAAAAATATATTTGACAAAAGACTATTCAATTATAAAAAACAAAAAAATTACAAAGCAAACACTGCATATTGCTGATGGCCAAATATCAGCTCAACCACTTAGGAATACATAGAATAAAACAAGTATACTAAGAAATAACGCAAAGTGGGCATCTGTTGGCTGCAAGGTTGACTGATGTTCACTGCTATCCTATGTATCACAACTACTGTGCTTTCAGGGCAGCGGATATGGTGGTTATCTAAACTACAGAAACATGTCAGGTTGACTTATTCTTAGAACCAATGAAAAATGAATTAGGTGACCTACTCCACAGAGAGCTCCTGATAAAAGTGCAGGACAATTAGAGCAAGTATTTTGTGTACACATTTGTAAGTTCTCCCTATCATGAAATCATCTGAAGTAATGTCAACAACTGCAGACTTACCCTTCTTTAATACCGATTCTAATGCTAATTTGACCACATTGATGGTCTCTATTCATAATTGTGTTTCTCAAATGCTGTGGTCTCTCCAAGTAGTCAAATCAGGAAATAAATTACAATTATAAGATAGGGTAGTATTCTAAAATTTGTTTTAAAATAAGTGGTTCAAATTTAGAACCACTAAATTAAATGAATTGGAGACCCATGTAAGTTCATGTGTGTAATGCATAACGTTTTGGAAGAGTCAAAGAAACAATACTTCAAAGAAATGGTTCATTCTTTTTATCCAATTCAATATATCATCTGGAAAAAAATGAGCCTTGATTTCAACAGTGTTAAAATTATTATGAGTGAGGATGTTTTATCTTTCAATTACTTAACACTACTGAAAAGCATAAATGTTTGAAGTTCAGTATCTTAAACCTTTTTTTATGATTGAAAGTTCTCTGAGTTCTTTATTAAAAGGAGCAAAAGTGAACTAATACATTTGATGATCACCAAATAGTTGACCAATATAAAGGTTAATCTCATTCAAAATAACTCTCACAGAAACACACACAACTATTTGACTGAATATCTGGACACCACATGCCTCTGTCAAGTGGACACATAAAATTAACCTTCACAGTTATTCTTTTTATGTATTGCTAAATTCAATTTGCTAAAATTTTGTTAAGAACTTTTATGTATATGTTTATTAGGAATTGGTCTGGGGTTTTTTTGTTGTTGTTTGTTTTTTTCTGGTTTTGGTAACAGGGTAATGCTGGTCTTAAAAATGAGTTGGGAATTGTCCCCTCCTCTTATGTATGGAATCAGTATTGCTTATGACTTAAATGTTAGGTAGAATTCACCAGTGAGCACATGTCTCTACTTTTATTTAAACTATGAATTTAATTTCTGTAATTAAGGTCATTCAAAATTTTTTCATTTTGTGTTTGCTTTATTGGTATATTTCAAGCAAAATGTCAATTTTATCTAGTTGTTGAATTTATTGGCATGAAGTTTGAATGTGTTCCTGAAGCAGATACTAAGACAGGATGAAACATGCAAGGCAGTTTAGGAGACATGCCTGTGAGTGAAAATGTAGAAGGAAGTGGAGGAGCTGGGTAGCTCCTGCTTCTTACTTAGAATTTAGCTGCTGTGTAAAAAGTAACTATCAGGAAACAGTCCTGCTGTGAGAAGCACAGCCACGTGAAGAGTCTTAGGAAAATGATGCTGTGTGGATGAAGAGAAAAGTCAAGCATCTCAAGGCACATGACATATGAATGAGAGAAGACTCAAAAGTGGGTCCTCCAGCCCTGGACACTCCAGACATCATTTTGCAAATGACAGTACTGGCGAGCTGAGTTCTTCCAGAAACTCTTATCCACACTATGAAAGCAAATTAAAGTTGTTGTGTTCAAATAAGTAGTTAAGCAGCAATAGACAACTGAAATAGGGGAAAGCTGAAGAATCTCTCTAGAAGCAGAGCACGTCTAGCTTCCAACATGGAAATGTAGAGGGGAAGCTAGTAGAGAATTCTAGAAGTGGGTGCGTTTGGGTCCTTGCTAAGTACCTGGTGATGTGCCTGGCATCCCATCTGGTTACCAGAGCTGCCAGGCAGAAAAGGGAGCTGACACAAAGCATAGGAGATTAAGGACAAGCACTTTTGTGTCGGTCTGCTGCCACATGTGACCACGGCAAATTTCAGAACGTGATGGCTGTGAGTTTTCTTCTTCCTCTCAAATTTTGCACAAGTTTCTTTCTCTTTTGGTCAATTCCAACAGGGAACCATACAAGGTAGGGGCTACTAGGAACACTGTGCCCAAAGTAAATAAGCTAATAATGATAAAATTCCATATACCTAGAGTTTTACACTCATCAAGTTCCATGAAAAACCTAGTTGGGATTTTAACTGGAATCATATTAAATCTAAAGTTATGTTTGGGAAGACTTGCCATTTTTATTATTTTAAGTCTTCTTTTCCATGAACAAGATGTAATGCTTTTCTCTTGTATTTCTGTTCAGTACTCTTAGTGGCAATGACACTTGGAGACTCTAGTGTTTTCTTCATTTCAAAAATAAGATATAAAACCTTTTTTTCTTTTTTAATTTTCAAGTCATTCCTTTTATTCTCTTTTTCTGAAATTTCTCTTGGTACATCTTGAAAAATCTAAATTTGTTCATGTTTTTTCAGTGGTTCCATGTTTTCTTGTTCTTTTTTTTTTTTTTCCATTTCATTGACAATTTAAAATTGATCCTTTTTTATGTGGATATGCATTTGTTTCATTCATACTTGTTTATAGGCCCTTTATCATTTCTTAATCACTTACAATACACAATTTTCCTTCATTGAGTATTCTAACTAAACTTGAAAATCCGTGTCAAACTGTTTTCACAAAATTAACTTCATCTTGAGTGAATTCACGTATTGATTCTTACTTTGTTGGCTGCCATCCTCAGCAATAGATTTTCTTAAGCTTTCAAGATTATTTTGAGCCAGAGGTTTTAGAGAGCTCATTTCTCTTTACATTGGTGTTATGGGACATCAAGTCATTTCATTGCTGGAAGGCTCTTTCTTGGTCCTCCCACATTCCTAAGTCCAAAGTATCCTGTAAATAGTGTGTCCAGCTAACAGATGCCTCCATTTTTTTTACAGCCTCCCCTCAGGGGTAGCAGAGCACTTTCTAGAGCCTGATTTCAGGCAATGGTCTTGTCTCTTGTCCTTGTCTTACATGAAAGTCTTATAAGGGGCACTCACAACAGGAGTTTTGTTCTTAACCATTACCATCTGTTTTTGTTAGTTTGTTTATTTGTTTTACCTTGGAGCACTGCAATCTTGTAGACTCATACCAGCTTCCTCCCCACTCCCCCCCCCCCGCTGTGTATTTCATTGAAGATGTCAAAATACATCATTTTTTTAAGAACTCATATCCAGTGTTTTCACTATGCTGCTCTATTTTTTTTTTATCTGTTTCAACTTAGAATTACAACTACAGTAGACTCTCAGTTAACCAGCACCCATGTCAGATCAGTGTAGTATTATTTCTTCAGTTATTCTGCCAGTAGCTTGAAAGTGCTAGTTGCTTGAGTTCTGGTTAATGGAGAGTCTACTGTTCTTCACTTGATTTTTTTTAGATATTCATTATTTTTCATGCAAAGGGGGGATTTATTTATACCACTGTTTTCCCAAAAGCAGAATGTGTGGTTTCCATTGACAGTACATTTGCAATGTTTTAAATATGAGACTGTAGTTTTACCTCCCACAGTCATATTTATCTAATATGACCTCATACTGCTGACATGGTCTTTAAGGCCAGTATTTGTAAAACTGCACTCTTTAGAATGCACCATTAATATCACTTTAGTATTTGACTCCCACCAACAAGCCTTTATTTCCAGAGGGATACTTTCTGTTCTGTTTCAGTCACCCTTTCCCTCCTAACATCTCATTCTAGTTCTGTCACAGATAATTACTGGAACATGCTGTTTTCAGGTATGAAGAATGGTGCTATGGTGAGAGAACAGGTTCATTCACAACATAGCAGCTATACAGTCGTGGTATATGGTCCAATTTTTAATCAATAAGAGGAAGATTAGAATGGGTACAGTCCAATCTTGAGTTTTACATGCATTCTCATTACTCTTAATTGAGTAATTTATTGCCCTTAAGTTAATTGAAATTCCCCCAAAATCCTAGCAATGGGTTAATTGACAACCCTACTTTGTGGTGTTGCTTGGCAGGAAGCTTCACTGAGCACTTCTACATCCATTCGTGTTTTTCTCCTTCTCAAAGAATCTTAGATGCTTTTCTTCCTTAATTGAATTTCTACTTACTTTATCTGGTTACATAGACTCCTTTGTGGGTACTGGAAAAATTTTACGCCTGTGCTACAAGAATTTCAGCTTTGTATGTTTTTGTGCGTTAGTCTTTCGTAAAGAGTTCGGCTTAACTGCTTCGTCTTTATTAATGTAATCAATATGCTTTATGTTCCCATAATGAAAGTCTGGGATGAATTGATGATGTCTAGAAGGTCAACATAGGTCAGCAACTGTACATTCTGAGCTTGTTTCTTTCCTTCTCTCTGACCTTCCAATTAAACTTAGAATTTTGTACTCTGCTCCAGAATTCAACTGTCTCCCTTAATACATTTTTTAAATACTTTATCTCCATTCCTGACATATGTGAAAAGGAAACAATTTGCCATATTTCCTAGGGATTTAGTATGTCTTTATTTTGGCATGGGCTCAGGCAATAGTCTATGGGGGCTAAATCATCAAATGCTTTCTGCAAATCTGCTGTCTTTTATGTCACTTAAGAGAGTGGCTTCCAATGGTTTTGAACTTCATTGATTCCATTATCTTTTGCCAATGTGGTTTTGCTCATTGAAAGTTTGTAAAGGAGAACTGAACATTAGCATTAATGGTGATGATGTAATCATTGTAGGACTAGAAAAGGTTGTAATTTAGCTAGCAAACTTACACCATAAGTAAGGCAGGCAGAGACGACACATGCCAGTCTTTCTGGCTACATTATTTCTTTGCACTTTTACTAATTTTAAGAAAAATCTGTAGGTTCCCTCCAGCTTGACTGCCTAGCACCGTACCTTATGCAGAGCCAGGAATGTTGGCTGTTAGTAATAATCTTTTCTTTCTTCTGTTTTTTTTTTAAATTGAAATAACTAAAAAGAGGTTTTTCCTCAAAATATTTTCCATATATTTGAACTCAGTGAAAAGTCAACCAGTTTGAAATTGTGACATATAGCTAGTGAGTAAAAATAGAGACCAGTGGCAGGGAACAGAGGGGAAGCTGGGACACAGAGGAAGGTAGAATGTGGACTGGAAACCAGTCCTTATGGTGTCTTCCTCATGCCTCTTTAATGAGGCATGACAGTGCTGATTGCACAGATGCAGTACTCATTAACCCCAAGTAAGTGGATGTTGATCTTTTATTATTCCTTGTTTTAATTCCTATGTGATTTCCCAACTTTGCCAAGATGTAGTAAGCCCATTTGAAGAGTTTCTAACTTACATTTACTTCAGTGACCTGCATTCCTTCCTATGAATGAATGCTATTAAGGACTGACTATTGTGAAGATCCAGAGATCAAACTTTACTTCCTGCTCTTGCTGCTTAAAATTTCCTTTGCCCTCACTACCTACCTACTAACTGCCTTTCCGGAGCTGAAACAGTGCTTCTAGAAAGCCCAGCCCCGCCCCTTTGCTCAAAGTGATGTGGGGGGAGGGGAGAAGTGGGAGGTGGGGCCTCTTGAAGGCTTCCCTTTGCTCTTCTCCCCACTTCTCCCCCTTTTCCCCCTTCTCCCCAGAGGCTGGCTGAGGCAGCACCGCTTGTCCTAATTGGCTCTCTGTATCCCATCCACCTCTCAGCCCACTGAAATCTTTATTTTAAAATCAGCAAACACACAGAGACACCTAGAATATGATCTATCTACTAACATACAAATAAAAATATTCAGAATTTCCATGATCTGTCATTATAACTTGCACTGCCTCAGTTTTTTCTAAAGTTTGTGAGGGGTAGAGGGGGCGGGGAAGAGAGGCGGAAAAGCAGGGAAAAGGGGGAAGAGTCCTCTTTACCTACTTTTATTTTCCTAGTCGTGGAAGTTAAACCTCATATAAATCCTGAGGTGACCTAGTACACTTGCTTCAGGGTCTAAAATGTAGAAATTCTTGTGAGACTGTCCAACCTGTGGCTTCCCCAGGCCACACTGGAAGAAGAATTGTCTTGGGTCACATATCAGATACACTAACACTAACGATAGCTGATGAGCTAAGAAAAATAATTACCAAAAAACCCTCATTATGTTTTAAGAAGGTTTGTGAATTTGTGTGGGGCGACATTCAGAGCTGTCCTGGGCCACATGTGGCCTGCGTGCTATGGGTTGGGCAAGCTGGGATCATAGTAAGCCACACAAAGGAAGACTTGATAGGCCACTAGGTCTAATATTGGAAACCTTTAGAAGTTAAGGAAAGGAGAGAGGGAGACAAAGGAAACAGACAATGAAGTGAAAAGGATCTCTGATTTATGCAAACAAAAGGGCCACATTTCCTAATACATCTGAATATATCTCATTCTCTCTGAGACTGGCGTTACCAGACAAAACACTGAGAACTCAGGAAAACTTGAATTTTAGGTGTTAAAATTTTTTCTAATTCTAATTATTTCCCAAATATTTGGGGGACATAGTTATACCACAAAATTATGTGATATTTATCTGAAATTTAAGTATAATTGCACATCCTATTTTTTATTTTCTATCACTCCAGTTCTAAGATTCCATCTCAGCTGGAGTTACTGCTTCATGAGGTCCAGTCCATAGCGCTTAGTGTTTTCAGGTGGTTTTATATCTTGGGTTCTTTCTTTCTAGTTAAAGTGCTGCTAAAAGGCATATAAAGACAGAAAGTTGTATATCTATTTGTAGAGAAATATATAGATATAAAATCTTAATGTTTTTGTTCTCTCTGCATGTCACCTTTCTACTTCTTTGTCCTTTCTTCCATTTAAAATACAGTGTTATCTCAGATTTTAAAGAAGATACAGGAGATCAAAGCAGCAAAATATGCTTTTGGCGTCTGAAACCCTGATGAACTCAAGGATTAAACAATCCTTTTGAAAGAATATAGATTTAAAAAAGAAAAAGAAAAAGCCTGATTTGAGTGGCTGGAGAAGTGTTCCAGGGAAAGAAGACATTCATATGCTGGTGGCCCTGGGAGGGGTCCCAAAACCTCTTCATTCCATATCAGCCAATAACAGATATGAACCTCAGGTGTAAATGCGTGCAAAGGTGTGAGTTTTAGGTATAGTTCAATTTCATTTTAACGGGGGTCCCCATTCCACTGAGTTGGTTAAAATATAATCTCATCTCACCCAGGATAATTAACATTCATTCAGTTCAGGGTACTGGATCTAATCTATGTTTAGGGGTCACATGTGATCTATCAATTCTATGGTGGCAGAGGGATGGGAACTAGCCCCAATCATCCTCATTGGCTTCTATAGTGACACCCAGGGTCCCCATAGACTCCTACTCTGCTCATCTCCCCCTGACTTCAAGGCTGCCCATTATTGGCATCTGTTCACACTGAGACCCCAGGAGCATGCATTTCTGGGTGTTATTATGAGGTGCTCAGAGATTCTCAGGCTGGTTTTAAGCCCTTGATTCAAGTAAGTGCCCATGAATTGCTGGTGGACTGCTCTAGAAGCACAGAGGGTCAGGATTCTCTACGAAGTTGGCTGCCTTTTCAGGTTCTACCCCAAAAGCAAGGCAGTGCTGTTTCCTTTCTTTGGAACATCAACTATCAGAGGGTCCACAGTGCCTGCCCAGTTCTGCCTTGTGGGGGTGGGGAGAACACGAAGAAACAGGTTATCTCAGAACCCTACCATCATCTGTACCCTTCATTCCAGGAATGGCTTTGGGCCCTGGGAACATTTGGCAATGTCTGCAGATATTTGTAGTTGTCAAACGTGGACAAGTGTTACTAGTTTTTAGAGTATAGATGCCAGAAATGTTGCTAAACATCCTATGATGCACAGGACAGCCCTGCACAACAGTTATTCCTCCAAAATTTCAATGGTGCCGAGGTTAAGTGCTTCCAAATTGTGTGAAGTGATCACATAACATTGGTGAATTTCCACACCATTCTTGTAATACACCACTTGTTGTTGAAGTTTAAATTGTAAATCTCCAGTGCGAATTATGATGATATGGACTAGATATGTGATACCATTCCTGGTCAGAATCTAAGAAAACAAATCTTTCTTTGAGGCATTTCTAGGCGCCATTTTAGTTGTGATGAAAGTTCACAAGTGTTCCACAGGTTACAACTGTTATTTTATTATGTGAAGGCTATTACCGAAATGAAAGTAAGAAAATATGACAGGCAGATACAATTTATTTTAATTGATGTGAGTTCACTGATGTTTGCTTTTAATGCAGGGCATCGATCAGGTAGCTTTTTGCTGACATCTCAGCAATGACAACATTAGGCACCTCCTAACTTTAAATGAAAGTCATTGAAGTGTACAAAGCTGACAGAAGTACCCTGATGCGACAGTTCAGTCATAACCAGCCATCTCACAGACCTTACCTTAAATATAATATAAATCCTTTAGCCTTTACAAAATTAAAGTGCCAAAGAATGAAAAAAAACCTTACCTTGAAGAAATCCTAATGAGAATTTCCTAATGATAAGATTTGTTACCAATATACATGTCCTCATAATAATAATAAAAATTTCTTGCATTCAAGATTTTAGTACTTTTTGAATAACATTTAAATATTTTAGACTTTGTAAAGTTCCCTTCATAACCATTTACATTAATAGGAGCTGCTGCTCATTTTAGGGAGAGTAATAAAGATGCATGATTTCCATAAAATCAGTTTACGTTTTTTATATCTATAAATAAATGATAAACATTTACTTCTTTTAAAAATCCCTTTGGAAGAAATAGATACTTTTCTCTCAAGAATGTATTAATACGATTTAGTAACTCAGTTATAAACTTGTACTGGTTCTTTGGGCACAACATTTAGTTTCATGGTGCCTCAGTTTCCTTACTGCATAAAGAAAAATAATGGAAATTAACCATCTTCAAGGGATATTTCAGAAAGCACTCAAGCATCTTAAAGGACTTTAACAGCACAGATTGCTGTGCAGCTTATTACTTAGTGATCCAGAGCAGAGATAGAAATTAGGTTGTGTGAATTCTGAGCTCACGTGACATAAATTCCTACTGTAAGGTACAGAAAAAAAGGCCACTCACTTCAGTGGAAGCACCAACTAGCCTTGGACAACAACATGGCAGCCACAGTAGCTAAAACAACGTGCTTGATTGACAAATTTGGCTGGCAGGTGCCACCTTTAGCATGCACAACTCCAGCCATCAGCAGCAACCTCAAATTAACACAAACTTCAAGTAAAAAGTGCATGCGATTTCAAAGTAATGCTTTTGTTAGTCACTTCTCCAACCAGATTGTCATGCCTAATCTTCTTTTCCATAGAAATTCTAGACTTTCCCACTGATCCTCTAGCAATACAATTATCTCCTTGAAAGGATGCACAGTAGTTGGGTGGTGGTTGGTGTGTTCATTGCAAACTGGCAGGTTAGCCAAGCTATTTTAAGTACCCTGAACTTGTACATGTCACTTCCTCCTGAGGACAGTGGAACTGCACACAGCATCACCTTTACGGCTGCCTATGTTGGGGAAAATGGGAGGGAAGATATATAAATTATCCAGATATGCTCCAACCTTGCACCCCACCTCATTACCCTTGTCACAAGGGCCTAAGGCAGCTTATGTCTGTCATTCTTCCATCCTGGCCTCCATCCCGACAAGAGCAGGAAGAGTCAAGTTCATTACAGAATTTTCAGAAGTGCCTCTTCTAACGGAAAATTATTTTGTTATTTACTGAGGTCAAAGGAATTATAGAAACTCAGTGAGAACGACTCATTTTTGTTCTTACTTGGCTGAAGGACAAAGCTGATGACTTCTTTGCAGTTCTGTTGTATCCAGTATATGTACAGCAATCTGTTTGCTACAAAAGTGTTCATTCTTTAGTTGTTGGACCATATGTTTACAGACCCCAATAAAAATCAGGGGCTAAATTGGGATTCATATGCTTTACCTTAATATCTATCCATTAGGCTGTTTGTTAGGTATTCCTATGGGCTGCCTAAAAATATGAACACCCTGACAGACAAAATTATTCTAATTTAGATGAGGTTCAATATGGAGCACTGTACTGCATATGGGGAAAATCCCCAAAACCTGGGATAGAAAAGAAGCTTTTCGAAGGCAAAATAGTCACATTAATTATGCAACCAATGCCACTTTTCTTAAATTACCTCAGCCTCTGCATTTGAAGAGCCTTATTGAATAGCTATGTTTCTGTATATTTAAAGAGAGTTTCTTTGTTTTGACTAAACTATTTATAATGTATAGGATTGTTATATCATAATCCTGTGTATTTTACTTCTGCCATCTCCCTTCTCCACCACCCCAGCAAGGTACACACAAAAAGAAAAAAAAAAAAGGAAGAAATAGAATATCATTTCAATTATACAATCTTGCCATCCAAAGTAAATACACAGAATTTGTAGAGGGTTAAAAATAAAAGTAGAGAGGGAATCAGTATAAAATCGCCAACTGCTCTCTTTGACACGAGTTCCTCAAAGACACTAGAATCTTCTTGTATTTGTTTAAAGCAGTTACAAATACCATCCAAATACTTTTCCCTTGCAGTATGGATTAATTTTAGTTGACACATAAAAAGAATGTCCCCTTATCTCCAGTTCACATCAAGTAAACAGTTACTCAGAGGAAGAAACTGAAGTTATTGTTCATTCTCCTTTGTTCCTTTGGTAGCTTTAAGAAAAATGATGGACTGCTTGCCTTGGAACTAATTCATCTCATGAGAGAAGCACCTTCATGTCCCTATAAAGACAGTCACTCTAAAGCATATTATTTGTTTTAAAAGCTAAGAATAGTAGAGCCACATGCAAAGCTTAGTTAACATTTGGCTTTTTATGAGCCTTTTTTGTTTTTTTGGAGGTGTTTTGAAGTTTATTACAGTGTCACCAATTTCTTTGACATGTTTTCTAAGATGTGAGTGTGAAATGTTCCCTGGCCTTTGCAGGAGAAAGAAACTAATTAAAATGAGAGAGGAAGGTGGCACATGTTCCTTAGACCTTCCTTAGTGTAATCTGACAAAATAGACCAGGGAGTTGTGTTAAAATTCGATGCCTCAAACAAAGAAGCCAACTAATAATCTTTACTAGCCTCTTCTAGGACACATCCACAGGAGGCTAATGAAACTCAAAGCAATGTGGCCTATTTCTATTGAACATTTGATTAATCAGAGGTCATGTCCAAAATAATATTAGCCTTATGAGTAAATAATAAGACGTTGTGTGGGAGGTGATAAAATGAGTACTGGGCATTTTCTGTAGTTATTAAAGAAATGTCTCAAGTCAATTCAATGCACTCCTTTTGACAAGACACTCAAGAGAAAAAGGAGTAATTTCTTAAAAAAAAGAAAAGAAAATCATGAGTGTAATTAAAATTTTAGGTTGATATTTTACTGAAGAATAACATAGGTTTAGATAATACCAAGATTGCCAAATAGAAAAAAAAAAGTTAATATTTAGGTGTGAAATATATTAAATAATTGTTTTTCAGCAAAGTGCCTTTCAAGTTGTTTTGAAATGCTTATCTTAAAAGTAGTTTGTTTAGCATTTTTGAGTATATGCTACGCATTTTAATTCAACATAGGATGAAAGCTAAAAGCATGAGTCTCATCGGAGATGCAATGTATTGAGCTGCTGATTCAGAAGGACAACTGTGTGACAGAAAATTAAGTTAATAAACTGGGCTAGTCTACAATCTTTCCTGTGAAACTGTTCAAAGAACCCATTATTATGGTAGGTGTTTTGGGTTAGATAACTCAGTTCCATGTCTTCTGTTGTGTTTTTAGTGTGATCTCCAGGAGAGATGGGATTACTCCATCTTGGTCAGCACCTAAAGCCTTGCCCCATTTTTAAAAGATTTGGTACATTTCAGAAGTTTTTAGAAAATTTTAAAGGATTAAAAAACACATACAATTCTCTATTGTAATCACATAGTACAGAAAACTGGGATATCAACCAATTAAGGTTTGAACCATTGAGACAATCCAAAACTTTTTCTTTCTTAGTAGGGAAAGTGATTCAGTGCCTCATCACCTTTACCATCTATATTTTAGTTAAAGGATAATGGCCTTGTGTTTGTGTGACAATACAAGTTCAGTTTTTAAAGTGCACACAGAATTCAACTTTGCTTCCTTCCCATAAGTATTAAAGTGCATGGCTTTCTCTTCAGCCCACAATTTAGAATATCTGTACTAAAAGCTTTTCTCAGAATATTCAGTCATTAATTAATTATGATCTAGATTTTTCTCACGTGTTTATTTAAGAAATAAGATTTTAAGAGTTGGTCTAATGGCCATATTAACTGTATTCTCCTAGCTCCCATAAACTCTATTAATGAGTTAAAGTAAATGCATAGAAGACAAAATGTATCTGAATCGCATTGTCTCAACTGATGCAAAAAGATGGTTTGTATTTTATATAAGATCTTTAGCTCATGCAATATTTATCTAAACAGATTTTGGGTCTTTGCTAAAACCAGAATTAAAAACATTCACCATTGTGTTATCAAAGGTGTCTTAGATAGACATCACCTTCCTTGTTCTGGTATACCAATGTGTCTTCTTTTACCTTGGTTTCCAAAAGAATTAAACACAAAATTAGTGACCAATAGTGGAATACACTCATGCAAAATATATGTTTACATCTATCCCTACTCTCTTCAACATGACTTCATCCTTCATTTTTGAAATAACACATAAGGAAATGTACCCCATTGTAAGTGTATACTTTAATATTTTCTGACAAATATATATATATTTATATTTATTATATATATTTATTATTTATATATTTATTAATATATATATTTGTCAGAAAATATTAATTTTCACATAATTACAACTGAGATATAGAACATCAGTGTTACCTCAAAAATATGCTTTAAATACTTTTTAAAAAATTATCCTACCCCAGGAGCAAATATTAATGTTTCTTGTCACCAAAAATTTTTTTTAAGATTTATTTTTTATTGTTTTTGACAGAGTGGGGGAGGGCCCAGAACAGTCTCCATAGTTGCACATCATCAGCTTTTCCACATAGTTTCATTCCACAGGTGGGCACGAGGCTGCACAGGGCAGGAACTGGGCTGGGGTCTCACTCCGGTGAGAACTGAACTAAGGGAACTCCCAAGTTCAGCATATGGGTCCACATTTGAGTGCTTAACCCACTGAGCCATCCCAGCTTCCCCTCTTGTCACCAAAATTTAACTTTGACCATTCTAGAATTTTATATACGTAGAATTATATAATTTTTTGTGTGTGTGTGCCTGGCTTCTTTGGTTATAATCAATCATATTTTTAAAATTTTATGCGTATTACTTATATTTTTTTCAAATAAAATGTTCATGGTTATTCTTAAATAACTTTTGTAGATAATGAGTCTTTTTTAATTGGGCCGGCTTTTGTAATTTTTTTATTATTGGTTTTCAAAAATTTAATATAATATGCCTTAGTGTGGTTTTCTTTATCCTGCTTGGGTTTATTAATTTTTTTAAAGATTTATTTTATTATTTTTGACAGACAAGGACAGAGAAAAGGGGGAGGGCCCAGAGCAGTCTCCATAGTTGTATGTCATCAGTTTTTGACATGGTTTTGTTCCACACAGGTGGGTGGGGGCCACATAGGATGGGAACCGGGCCAGGGGCCTCCTGCATGGGAGGCATGTCCCCTTGAGCCTGGGGCAGAATCCGAGGACCTTCCACAAGGGAAGCTCACCCCAGTGAGAACTGAACTGGAGGCCTCCCATATGGGAGGCACACCCCAGTTCAGCATATGGGTTCGCATGGGCCAGGGCCAGGACTTGATCCTCAGACCCAGGGCTGTGAAGTGAGTGCTTAACCTGTTGAGTCATCCTGGCTTCCCCGAGTTTATTATTTTTGGTTCTGTGAGTTTATAATTAAAAAAAAAATGTAATGACTATTATTCCTTTAAATATCATTTTTTAATTGTATGGCAGGGACTCCTATTTTGTGTATGTTACTAACACATAGGGCACATTACTAAAGCTATATTAAACTATTTCTCAGTTGTTTTCTTTCTTTCTGTGCTTAGTTTTGCTGTTTTTTATTGCGATGATTGAAAGCTCACTAATCTTTCTTTCTGAACTCTCTAATCTGCTGTTAATTACATCAACAGAAATTTTTATTTCAGACATCATAATTTTCTCCTTTAGGAATTTAATTTGATCCCCCTCCATAAATATATATATATATATAGATTCTACTTTGCTTTTCATTGTGTTTATATCTGTTTTGAAATTCTTGGCAGCTTGCCTGTTCTTACTGGTCTCATCACCTCTGCCATTTTTTAAAGTTGTTTCAGTTGACTAATTTTTATTTTGGTTACAAATCACATTTTTATTTTTTGTTTGTTTCTTTGTATATCTCTCAATTTCTAGTTAACTCTGAACATGTTACATGGTAAGTTGTTAAGTATCTACATTCTGTTTTCTTTTCTAAAGAATGTAGAATTTTTTGTTTGGGGTTGTTGAGGATCAATTAAATTACTTTCAATGCATCCTGATCATTTTAAAATTTGTTTTTAAGCTTTCTTAGGATGAGGTTAAAATATGTTTTACTCTAGGACTAGGGGTTACTACCCAGGTGTTATATTCCTGGGACATCTATTATAACAGATTGGCTGACCAGATATCCCATTTTAAATGGGACAGAAAACAATAGTACTGTCCCATTTCAAATGGTATGCCTGGTCAACCTACTGACACCCTGAATTTAGCCAAGTGAGACTAGGTTGACCCTATGTACCATTTAAAACAGGACATTACCATTGTTTTCTGTTCCATTTAAAACAGGATATCTGGACAACCTACTATTAGATGACATTTGGTGTTCATCAAGGTCACCCTGCTCTGGCCTGTCAGAACTCAAGCATCGCTTAGTCTTGTATAAACTCAGGGACTGATTCTACTTGCAGTCCCCAGTAGTATTTTGTCTGGTCTCATGGAGTTTTACTCTATAGTTAATTAATATGGATTCATATTTAGCAACAGACTCAAAGAGACCCCTGTACAGATTTCTGGAGTGCTATTTCTGGGTGGCTCCCTCTTCTCCGCTATTCTGCTCGACAAAGCCCAGCTGCATCAGCCCTGGTTTCCGTCTTCTTGTCTCAGTCAGAATTCGTGTTTTGGTTGGGCTTTCCATTTTGCTCTGTGCTTACAGGGCTCCCCTAATTTATTCCTATTACCTTTTTCTCAGGGACCACAGTCCTGTGCTACCCATTGATGAGTCATTGAGAAGTAGTTGTTCATATGTTTTGTCAAGTTTTCTAGTCGTTTTTCAACAGAAGGACAAGTCAACTACTAGTCACCCTGTCATGGCAGAAGTGGAAGCCAGCAGTCTGTTTTATTATGTTCATTTCTTTAGTTGTATTATGTTTAATAGTGGAAGCCATGCTCTATGCTTTTGGAAAACAAGTATATATAATCTATATAAACCCACTGAAGATGGAAATGAAAAAGCATATTTTTTTTGGCTGAAAGAAGTAAGAGCTAAGCTGCCTTTTAATTATTCCTGGACTTTCATAAGTTATTTGGTAACGACTCGTGTTTTAATTCCCAAAAGAGCCCAACAGATAGACATAAAAGGAGGTTTAAGTTTGACAAAAAAGACAATTTCTTGCCTTGCAGACGAACAAACATTAAAGGTTTCTTTCACTAAATCTTTGGAGCGGCCTCCCTTGGCACTTTTTTTTTTATTGTTAAATTTATTGCGGTGACATTGGTTGGTAACAATTAGATAGTTTCCGGATGTACAAGTCCACATCACATCACTCAGGCATCGCATTATGTGCTCACCACCCAGAATCAGCTCCCCTTCCATCACCATATTTCTGGTGTCGACTCCCATCTCCCCCACCCTTGGCACTCTTAAGAAGGAAGTAGATATCAAATGTTTTATATACCCATTTGCCTAAAATCAGAGTGTGTTTTTCAGGGTTCTGGTCCTTATTTCTAAAGTAGTCAAAACATTTTGTACTTTCTTTGTGATTTTATTACAATAGAAGTGATAAAGCATTATTGTTACCAAATTTAATATGAAATAGCACCTTTTCAAATAAAATTCACAAACAATATTTTAATTATATAATTCTAAGATAAATAGAATTTGTTTATGTAAAATAATTTCATTGTCTATGCATGAGTATTCATGTCTTTTACCATATGTCTGAACAAGGCAGGTATAGTCTACGAGGGCGAACCTCTCCAAAAAACAAAATTTATTTATAAAAAAATTGTGTATCTATTCTTGCATGTTAAAACTTCAGTCACCTTCAAAGTATGTGTTTTGTTGATGCAATGCATCTACTGAGATGCTTTTTCCACTGCTCAAAACAGTTTTTGAACTTGTTGATTTTGATGCCTTTTAGTGTTTCTGCTATTTTTTTGTCTCACCTCTTACACATTGGCAGAATGTGATACAACCTTCAGAAACTTCCAGATGAAAACTCTGGTTGACCATTTGACTTGGAGAATAAATTCTGAGTACAGAATCCCTTTCACATCAAAGGGAGATAATTCCATTTTTTTTCTGGTCCTCCCTCATAAATGAAGCAGTACGAAAAAATAACGACAACAACAACAACAATAACAACAACAACAAAACTGTGAAGGCCCTAAACCTGGAAGTAGGTATTGCTGTCAAAGAAAATATCAGGGTCATTTCTATTATACAAATATAGTCTTCAGTTGTATGGTTTGAAAAGCAGCGTAAATGTGTATATATTTTAATGCATTTATTTATCACATTTTTTTAAATTAACAGCTACATACAGCAACTTACACAGATATCGTAGTTAACATCACCTCTCTGCTAGAATACTTCTGGCTCATCATAGTCAAGAAGAACATAGATTTGGTGAAGTCTTTTATAGGATTTCCATAAAACTTCATTTTCAGAGATATGTGACACAAAGTTTAAGATGCCCGCTGAGATCTCTTTGCTGAATCACTAATATTCTTGATAAAAATCCAGTTGCACATATGGCACTTGGATCCCTGTCATGTTTGTACAACTGGCATCTTTTTGTCATTCAGATATGAGCTTAAATCTGACTTCTTCAGAACAACCTTTTGCAAACAACCAAATGAAAATAGTCATTCTCTGCAGTATCTGTTCATTTTCACCACTGCATGGAACTTACCATTATCCATATTTTTCTTGTTTCCATATTTATTTACTCATGTATTGTTACCAGTCCCTACCAATACTCAAATGAAATGTTAAATACTTGAAGGTAGGATCTTAATTCTCTTGCTCACTTACATATCCCTGGCATCTAGAATAGTCCTTGATAAGAAGAAATAACTCAATAACTATTTGAAATGGATAAATATGGTCATTAGGGAGTAATAGAGGAGGTGGGGTCCATCTCATATATCACATAGAAAGGCAACCTGAGCAATGGCAATAATTATTATTTTCCTTTTGTATAATTACTACTACATTTCTGTTAGTTTTTCCAGTAATCATCTTATAGCTGCACATGAAAATTTATCACAACAACCAATTACAGTTGTTCTCATAAATGATAATATTTTTTTGCTTAAATTTATTGGGCTGACATTAATTGAGATCAATTACATTGTTTCCAGGTGTACAATTCTACATTACATTGTCTATACGTTGCACTATGTGATAACTAATATTTTTTATAGTGTTGCCAGTGAGGTTGGTTGGGAGGAAGGGAGACTGAGTTTGGGTTTTAGAAATAAGTCTATTTGGGCAATCAGGAAATAGTATTTAGGTTATATGGGTCCAGAAAATCAATTGTAGTACCACAAAGCATATACTCTTACGTTATTCTGATACAAAGCAATGGAATGTAAATGGAGGATGTGAGACATATATACGTGTCTGGAGAGGCAGATGGTGAGGAAACCAAGGATATCTCTCTGTTGGCCACTTGGTCCTATGTCGAACAGAAAAGGTGTTGGAGGAAGACAAAGGAACAACACAGGATCGCCTTTCTCAGAGTTGAGACATTACGTTGTCTAACTGTTCCCCATTAAGTTGCAAGTCCACAGACTCAATCCCCTAAAATTTGAGCTGGGGCTAACAGGAGAGGATTTAAAAACAGGATAAGTAATGGTTTCTATACTTACGTACTAGCTGGATAATTTTGAGCCATTGTTTCCATTTTCCAAACCTTGGTTTGCTCAGTCATAAGAGTGGAATCTCCTTCATTAGGTTGTTAGAAAACTAAGGGTAATCTACATAAAGGACTCAGCCCAGAGCCTGCTACTTGAAGACGAGTACATGAAGCGTCACTTTAATTAATACAGACCCTGTTTTGGACCACAGTCAGCCTCAAGCACTAAAGCAAGCCCAAGACAGACCATTTATGTCATGTTGGGCAACAGCAGGGTTTTCAGGTACAGAGAATGAGGACTTCTCTGAAAGAATCATTTTGTCTAAGATGTTACTACATTAGAACTATTATTTCATGTTTCATTTATTGATCTGTGGAAGTTACGAGAGTAATATAACTAAATATCAAAATGCAAACACTATCCATTAAAATAATTTGACATAGAACTGTATCTCCGTAGGTTCACATGAAGCCAAGATTTCTAGGCTTTGGCAGACCTTGGAAAGAAATTTATTACCTATTAATAGACAGCATAAAATGAATATTGAATTGTTTGCATTTAGCATCAATATTTCATTACTTTTGGAGGTGGAATATAAATAATTACATTTTTCAAAATAAAGCATTATTCAATGGCTACCACTAAAGCTCTATTTTATGGAAAAAAAGAAACAACTAAAAACAGAGATAACTGAATTCTGATCAAAACATATTTTCTAAAACAATGAGGTAGTGCTCAATACATTCCTACAGGGAATTTATAAAATCACGGTTTGATATTCTGATCCAAGAAATAATTTCAAGCTTGAGAATTCTGATTTGAGAATATTCTAAGCTCAGAATTTTTCACTTCAAGTAAAAAGTATAAATAATTTATTGATTTCAAAATAATTCTAGGGGAAGCCGGGATGGCTCAGTGGGTTGAGCACTCACTTTGCAGCCCCGGGGATTGAGGATTGAATCACAGCCCCGGCCCGTGTGGACCCATATCCTGAGCTGGGGAGTGCCCCCATTTCGGTCCTCACCGGGGTGAGACCCCAGCCCAGTTCTTGCCCTGTACAGCCCTGCTCCCGTCTGTGGAATGAAACTATGTGGGAAAACCAGTGATGTGCAACTATGGAGACTGTTCTGGGCCCTCCCCCTTCTCTCTGTCTCTGTCTCTATCTCTCTCTCTCTGTGTCAAAAACAATAAAAATAAATCTTTAAAATCTATAATTTAAAGGAGAAAAAGAACAATAGTTAGCAAAATCAATTGATCACTTCTTTAAAATGTCAAAATAAACATATTTCTTGCTGATATAAGATCAAAAGTACATTTATTTATTACTTCAAGAAAAAAAACCCCACACATATAAAGCTCAATTATAGGAAATGATGTACTCATTAAAAGTGATAAAATAGCACTTTGTCTTTTTTTTTTTTTATCATATCTTATGGCATGAATTAAAAATTACTAATATTAGGGCTCAGGGGAAAACTATAGGCTGTATGAGAAAAAGATGATTTATACCTAAGCTGATCTCTAATTTCTCACTTGAAATTGCAGTTATGGAAGTAGTTCAGTAGCAAATGATTGATTTAGTCATTGCAACAATTTACAGGCAATCCAAAAATTTCTTGCAAGCTGTGTCAAAGTTCACCTCACTAGGATACATATGGCAACCTGAATTCCCTTGGCCTTGAAGCACTCCAGCATGAGAGGTTGAGTACAACTGGACCCACCGGTGTCTTGTCACTGAGGACATGTCTGATATTTCTGTTAGTGAGTGTTTTTGCAGCTGCTGATGGATACATAAACTTTCAGACACATTCAGCAGAGAGAAACGAGATATTTTGACTGAGATATATTATGCTGTCTAGTTTGTAAGCAAAAAGGCAGTAAAGTGTTTCTGCAGGGTCAAGTAGCAGCAAAGTCAACAGCTAGTAGAAAGCAAGGCAAGGTGTTCATGCAGCAATGTAATAGAGTGGACAGAATGTGAATTAGGCTGCAGTCAAGGACTACAAAGAATATTAAAAAAAAAGAAAAGAAAAAGCAGCAGTCCACAGAACAGAAGGCAGAAGGCTCTGTGCTCACTGCCCCTTTACAAAAGACACTACTACCATTGATGGACTCAGAACCAAAGTGCAGAGCTATCAACGTCTCCTGACAGAGGAGGGCGCTATCCCTTGATTTACTGCCTCTAGGACCTGGTGGTCTCTAAATGGGTTTTGAAAATGCAAAGCATGTCCTTGGGAGGGGCCTTTAACACCTGCAAAAAAAAATCTATGCTACTGCAAGGAAAAATCCCCTGTAAGACAGGTACAGTTTGTCAGCACATAGCCACAGGTACACAGTTAGGAAACTGGGGAAACTTGGCCTGCAAGGGTGCTGGTGTCTGTTTTGTTCGCTACAGTAAAAACTCCTTCATTGGCTGTTTTGTTGTTGTTGTTTGTTTTATTATCTAGGGCTTTGCATTTGCACAGCAAACACTTATTGGGCGTCTCATATATACCAAGCTCTAGCAGGGGATCCAGATTCGAAAGATACCTCTCCCACAGAAAATTTCAAAGAGAATCAACATGAAATGAAGTCCTGTTACTGTTCTCACGTAAATAATGCATTGGCAACCACCGAAATAATATGTAAAGAGAAACAGGGAAGGAGGAATAAGCCAGTTTCCAATGAAATTACGATACTATTACATATGTTATTGCTCTGGTCTTATATTATAATATTAGAGAAGTGAGCAAGAGAGATACAAGGTTTTTCATTTATTTGTTTTCTAAACCTTTAACACAATTAAAGAGGCAGACTTTTTTTTCATGTGAAGAAACTCAAGTCTTTTATAAAGTCCTTTAAAAAACAACATGTAATGTAGCTTTTAATTTGTTTGTAGCATAGACCTAATTCATAAAAACATCACTGAAGTGTACAGGGGATGAACTACAGTGTTCATTTGTAACATTGAAAAAGGCATCGCCAAGGTGAGTTACATAATTAAAGTTCTATATTTATGAGTACACATGTGCCACACAACTCAGGCTAACAGCCAGACTGTCAAGAATTCCACCAGTTTCATAAAAAAGCAGGTTTGCCCACATCTTCACTGGTTCCCACATAAATAAAGCTGTTTGGGGAAACAAAGAAAAAGAGATGAAAAAAATTTTTTATTTCAATGCGCTATCAAAGAAAAAAAGAAAAGAGTAGTCAAGTAAAGTTAATGAAGAACAAAAAGAGTAAATAATCTGATGATATTAGCTTTTTTATATATGTATAAACGTTAGAAGATTTTTGTGAGATATTTTGGGTGGCTGTATTTAGAAAACAATTCAAAGAGTCATTAAGAAATACATGCTCTTAAACATATTGCAATCGGATTTTTATTTGTGGCCTTGGCAGCTTTAAAGTCTACACATTATGGATATGATTCCACTAGCATATTGAAGTTCTTTTATATGCCAAGTAAGATTTGATTCTGAAACCATTTTTATTTATTTATTAATGTTTTTTGGCAGATTCGGCCTTCAATGTCATTTCTAGCAAACGAAGCTTGCAGATACTGAGTTCACTGAATTGACACTGAAATTAGTCTTCTGGAATTTTGACACGTTTTTGCTTTTATCTTAAAAATAAGAGTCATGTAACCCTCAATTATGTATCTTACTAATTGTTTTTGATATGCTATATACATTTTTTAGTTCTTCAATATATTAAAAAGAAGAAGAAATAAAAATAAGGCAGCTTTAGTAGAGTATTAATTTTCATTTTGGAAAATTAAATCCCTGTCATGAGTGTCATGGGTTGATGTGTGTCTTCAATAAAAGAATGTGTTGATGATCTAATCCCAAGTCCCTCAGAACGTGACCTTACTTGAAAATAGGGTCACTGAAGATGTAATTAGTTAATTTAAGATGCAGTAGAGCGGGCACTAATCCCATAGAACCGGCGTCCTCATAAGAAGAGGAGGGACATGCAGGGGGAGACACAGAGGGAAGTCGACAGAAGGAGAGAAAACACATGTGAAGACACGTAGACACCCAGACACCAAGAGCAGATGCAGGCAGAGGCTGGGGTTGTGCTGTCATTAGGCACAGGATGCCTGGGACCCTCAGAGGCTGGAAGAGGCGAGAAAAGCTCCTCCTCAAGAGGCTTTGGGGGAGCACACTCTTTTGACACCTCGATTTTGAACGTTTGCCCTCCAGCATTGTGAGATAATACATTTCTATTGTTTTATGCCATTCGGTGTGAGCTCATTTTTTTTTTTTATAGTAACCTAGGCAAATAACATACCAAGTCTAACAAACTTTCAAATTTTATTAATACGGCCATTTAAAAAGATATTCCTTGGAGATCTGATAGACCAGCCCCAGAACGCACAGTCACCAACTATTTCCCCTCCGCCATCTCAAGCAATCATATGGCTGGGATCCTCGCTTACAAAATAAGTAATTGTACATCTTGACTCTTTGTTTTCCTTCTACCTTTGAGGGAATCACATGCCTTTCTTCCCTAATGTTTGTTCTTTTCCTCCTCTCTATAGTTTTCTCATCTGCCACTTTCATAATCATTATCATCACAATAACTGAGTCTTATCTGTGTTAACTCAGATTGATAGTCCAAAATGATGTGGTCATCATGACATCAAATGGGATTCATGGCAGATAGGAGGACATGCATTTCCCATGCGTCCCAACAGAGTATTTGTTCATATAACCTTAAATCTACTTCAAATATTAAAAAAAAAAAATCCATTTGGGAGGCATAGAAAATTCCAGCTCTCTATGTGTGATAATTTCTTAACTCCCTCCCTTCACTCAATGATTTCTTTTTCAGTTCTAGAAATGACCACTTTTGGTCAGTACATGTATTCTCTTCATGAGATACTAAAACATTATATTCTGAATAATGTAGCCTTGTGAGTTCGACTACTTGATTTGAATCTTGGTTCCACATCTTACGGCTACATGATTTGCAACAATTTGCTTAACCTTTGTGTGGTTCACAATTCTCTTCGAAAAATGGGAATGATGATAATAGGAACTAGCTTAGAGGATAATTGTGAGGATTGAAAAAAAGATCGGCTTATAAAGTAATTGGTAAATACTAAACTCAATAAACATTAATTTCCATTATTATTATTATTGACAAAATGGCAGTGGTGGCGTAAATTCTAGGTCCAAAACTCTCCCTATCCTGCTTCACATACTGTCCGTAGTGGTGGAAGCTAACATTTAAACCCATATCTAATGTGTAATTATTGCAACAAATTAAAAACTTTCTTCTTTCCATTGATACACTAACAATTTAGTTCCCCGGAAGCATATTTTTTCCTCATTTAGTATGTGATACAATACAGTTTATTTTGCAACACCTTTCCCTTTCAGACACAGTGCAGAATAACTCTTTTATGTGTGTTTTCTCTGCTTAATAAATTGAGCACCTGAACCTTAGATTTATGCATAATTAGAAGAATGAAAGCTGTGAAATCTGACATGCAATCACAATGTGTAACTTACAATTTAAATACACCGTGCAGTTTCAGGAAGTGCTCACGGTAATACTTTTTAACCTTAGTAAAAAATATCAACAAGAACACAACCAGCAATGAATTTAGAAGTGGTACAGCTCTAGCTTTCATTCCTTAAGTAGGAGCCTTTATTCCTGGGTTTTCTCTTACTTATTCAATAATCTTGGTTTCCCACACAGATATTAGATTTGATAATGTCATTGTTTTTTGAAATACAACTTAATGTTGGGAACATATTTCCTAAGCAAAAGCATTCTGTTGAGACTAGGGAAGTGTAGAACGCTTCCACAAATTTAGCTTCCTGGCTCTTTTAATTAGAACAGGCTCAGGAGACATATGGGGAAAAAATATTGACTCATCTGAAATTAAAAGATCCTCATTGTGTTTTCTTCAAGAAATGTAACATGAGGCTTGCTAAATAATGATTTCCCATTTTTAATTACATTAAATTCTGCCTTCCTAAGTTCCTGCTGTCACTCTAATTAAAGGGACATTTCTCATTTCCTGTGCAGAAAGCCTGTTTTCGTACACTTAAACCATTTCCATATAATTTTCCAGAGCTGTTTTGTACTTTAAAGTTGGTAAAGTTTTTATTTATTGAAAGATTAATAAAATGCTTAACATTCCTTGCAGGTGGTATATAAGATAAGACATATATACTTGCTATAGCACTTAACCTAATGGATAAAACACTTAAATGCATGTTTTGGTCTAAAATAAAGGTTCAGGCTAGTGCAACCAAGTATTAATATTTTAAAATTTCCTTGTGAACATATCCAAAATCTTAAACATGTTCTTGAGAATATGCAGTATTCTATGGGGGAGGACACAATCATGCTCAATAACTCTTGCTTTTACTTCTTCACTACAGATAACCACACACTTTGTTAAATGACTTATGGATGCTTATTTTTCAAATCTGATGATGACATTCTGCAGATGGCAGCCTGTGTATTCCATAGGATTGTGATTGCAGAGCTTCATTCAATAATATATGTTTCAAGCAATTAGCATTAGCAGAATATGTAAGTAGGAAATGGAATAAGAAGATACAAACTAGAAAAAGAAATGATCCCTGTTCTCAGGCCAAACAAAAGTGGGCGAACACAGCACACAATGAACCATCAGCTTCAGAATTGTTTTATGTGTAGAGAAAAAATATAGAGATCATCAGCAGTACACACAAATAAACACTCAACTATGCCCTTGTTCATTTATACCTTCTCAAGTGTAAATAATACTTTTGGAACACTTGACATAGTCAAACTATAGAATGGGTATTGGCAATACAAAGACTAATAGACTTTGATTGCCATAATAGAAATATAATATGTCTGGAATTAGTTAAGCATGATGTAGCAGGTGATAAGTGGAAGTTAAATGCCAGAGGTAAAATTAATGTGTTTTCAGAGCCTGTAGGGAGACTTTCTTTCAAAGTGGAAAATCCAGGAAAGTTTTATGTAAAGTATAGTTTGAAAAATAATTAGCTAATGCTTGAGTGTTGTGTTTTTTTTTTCACTAAATAAATATGTACTTTCCACCTAATATAAATTTAACTTCAGTTCTGGCATTATATTAAAAACAAAACCAAGAAAACATTAAACGTGTGCCTGAGAGGCTCAACATTAAATAAAGTAATAGAGGAGATCAGTATACAATTAGTAGGAATATGATGTGTGAGGTAATAAAATTAAGATGTAAGTGTGACAAATACTGTGAAACTCATCAGGACCAAGATTAGCTCCCCAACTTCATGTCTAAATGGATGGATGTTACAAAGCTCTGGCATTTTGGAGGACGGTGGTTGCAGGAAAAACAAGTGTTTATAAAAGAGGGAAGGAAAGTGATTACAGATTGTTATGGAGAGCTGAGACTGAGAGACAGAACTGTAGGTAAAGATAAATTTTAAGAAATTTTAAGATATAATATGCAATGTAACTCCATTTCCTTGTCTTTCCACTAAAACTTCCATGAAAATTTGCATTGCTTTCAAAACTAGTTTTGGATTTAAATTTTTTTCCAGATGCCATGGCATGTGGTGAGATAGGCTTCTGATATGTGCTGGATGAAAGTCAAAGCCCTCAAATGTAAAGTAACAATCACATGAGTCTATCCCAAAGACATTCCGATGCAACATGTTCAAAGTTAAACTTCTATTTGTTCCCCAAAGTAGATGCTCTTGCTGTGTTCCCTATCTTAGACAAGGGTACTGAGGTTGAAAACATAACCTAAAACCCCCAGGCTTAACATCTCCTTTCTCCTCGCTTACCAAATCCCACTCAGTGAGCTGCCTCCTGATAGCTTAACACCATCTATTATATCTTCCAACTCCATTCACCTCTATCTGTCCCCATACCATGAAACCATACCCCCAGCAATTTGCTCAAGTTTTATTAGATTCACCTCTTACCTCTATCACCCAGTCTAAATCCCATAGTCCCCTGTAGGCTGGTTTCCACATTGCAATCATAGTAACCTAATTAAAACACAAATCTGATCATGATAGGTTTTGAACAGCTCATGAGGAGAATGAACTTAACTGGCAAGGTAGAAAAATGTGGAGACTGGGTAGAAAATTAGAAACAGAAGGATCTTAAGATACATTGATTCTACCTTTTTTATTTAATAGAGGAAAAGTCTGAGGCTCAATATGTGAACAAGAATGATTTACCCAACAGATACGCAAGCACGGAACTAAGGCTTCATTCCATATTCAGTATTCCTTTCCTTGCTCCACACCTCTAGGACTCTAGAACTGTGCTCTCTCTTTTTCTCTGACTCTTGAAAAGAAAATTATTATTTTTTAATTAACAACGGGCATATTAAATTGGCTTGGGAAAATAATATGCATAAACATGGTTCAAATATTAATCTAATAAATGGGCTGCCACTACCCAGGGAGGAAGACAATCCTATACATTTTGAAAACAGTGTCAACACAGAAACTATGAGTTAAGTTTCTGATCACATATAGATAAAACCAGTTAATGGGCTTGACCCATAGTACAACACAGGAGACAGTAATAAAAAACAGTTTATATTAATTTCACACTAATCATTCTAAGCTTGCCTTTCCTAGAGAATGAGCTGATAGGCACTACGGTTGTATTTTTATCTGCTTTCTTTTGGGTGAATTATTAGAAATGTTACAGACACTGAGACAGTAAGCTGCACAAAAACAGTTGTGCCCCACAGCTAATGTCACCAGTGTCCTTCCCTGGGAAGGTCGGCCACAAAGTACGTGGTCGGTCAATGGCTAGAGGATGTAATGACTTTTTGGTCATATGATAAGAAAAGTGTCATATATCATGTGTCGGGGGGAGAGGAAATATTGCAGGAAAATGGACCCAGTCACAGAAATCCAGAGGAAGAATCAAGGTAGAAAGAGATGTGGTTTCCCAAAAGGCAAAATAAGATTTTTGTTAAGTTTGTTTTTAAAAATTCTCTCAGAGGACTTGAGTCAACATCTTATTTTAATCCAAATTGGCTTTTACTTCTGTAACTATTATTAGAGCTGTTGAGTTTTGCTTGCAAGTGTTGTAGATCCTGTGGTTCCCACATTTTGTCAAAAACAGAGTCACCTGAAATATTTCTGAGTTTGAGATGTGCCATGCATTTAGCTGAGGATTTGAACACTTTTATGGTTCTGTTAGGTTTTTGTTTTGCCTTCCTGCTGGTTCTCGTCACTGTTCTCTCTCATTCTGAATATGGTTAAGGAAAGAAAGGCAAAATCAAAGCCTATCATAAGCCAAATAACACCATCCACAACTAACTGTACACTGCATTTGTGATTTTGGACTAAACTCTTCTCATTGTTAACTCCAGAGCACACAAATTGTTATTTTTAGGGCCTAGATTCACACATTGTTATTTATAATACTTGTCTTCTGAACATTTAAATATCTCTTTTTTTCTCTTTTCTTTTGATGAGAAAAAATTGAGATTAATAGTAAGTAAATAATAGCAATTTCTTTTTTAGAGATTTACATGCTATATATTCCTAAAACCTACCAAGATCACAGAGTGAAGATGACTTGAAAATCTGGTAGGCACAAGACTGGCAGGAATATCTGAAATTGTAAGGCAGGATGTAGTTTCTAGAGTAAGACAGAGAGAGTAAAGGGAAACCAAGATTGTATTGCCATGAACACATAGAAAGACTAACTTGTTATTTTAAATCTCACTTTGTATGCAAATAAGGTTATGTACGTGATTTAGCTAAGTCGTTTATGACCTTAAGCTTTTGAGTCACATATATCTTCTCACAGTCCCAGAAGAGAGAATATTCATATATTGTTCAGCACAGAAAAAACATTGGTCAATGAAGGATTTGAGGAAATCTGCTTGGTGATTAAGAACAAAACAATTAAAGCTTCTTAGTGACTCGATTTCTTCTGGTACCAACTAGCAAGAATATAATCTATTTTTAAAAAGGTTTGAAATGATGGTTGAGACTTGTGATACAACACAGGTTTTTATCACTTGCGGTAAAGCCTCAAGTATTGGGTTCTACATCTTATTTCACTCACTCAGTTCTTAGCACTGCAGTAGCTATCCTAGTCTATGTAGAGAAACTGCCATGATCCTTTAGGCACAGGCAGAGATGTACGTAGCGTTATCAAGGTGATTTCAAAAGATGAAAGTGAAGCCACAGTGCACACTCAGTCTGCTGCTCCCCCAGCATCACCGGTACATTTCCATCTCTACTGCTCTCTGGAGAGCGGCCACCTGTCATGGAGAATTTTCGGTGGCTGTTGCAAGAAACTGTTGTAGTATAAACCATATTTTGACATTCTCCACTTTTTCATGGTGTGCACCAGACAGGACCATATGCTTTGCAATGTCCGTGGTGGTTGTATAGAGGATACAACCCAAAGAGTTGTTTTATGCTGAGAATATAAAAAAAGAGGTATGGAATACAAGAACTGACCACTGGAGAGCAGAGAACTTAATGCTTCTTATGGTTGTTAGAAAAAACAACAAACAGACAGAGTTAAGACACCGGTAATGTCTACTGCTGTGAGGGAAAAAAGGTTCTCACAGATTATTGTAGAACTATTCAATGACAAAAATCAATATTACTCTAAGATTTTCTGTTGCTTGTCTAAGTAATTTTGTAGAATACAGGTTCTTTGTAATGGTACTTTACAAAGGGCTTTCATTTAGAGGATTTTAGAAGATAAACAGAGAATCAGTTGACAAACTGGTGTGGTTTCCTGTATACATTTTCAGTTCAATAATTTGTGCCATGGTGGGAGGAAATTTGTGTTCCTTGCCTTGGGATAAATATCAACCGGATGGGGTACTTATATGTTCTTTCCTCATGGGGTAGCAAGCTGTTAGAGATCATTTTATATGCCCTCAATAGCTACCTTGCACAGAAGTAATGCATTTGTGTTCTCACTCATTTGGGATTGAATGGCTTTTTATGACTGAGGTCACCCTGCTTTCACCTTGCTATTATACTACAGATGATTCAAAGGCCATTAGTACATGGACTTGGGGATGCTTCTAGAATTGACTGGCCATGGGCACTCTGAGAACACTTTAGTCGAGGGATGCCTCACAACAGGCATGATGTCCTAAAGAAGGTGACACATTACCTTCCTATAGTAGGAAATCACTTGCCATAAACAAACAGAATCAAATATGATTCTTGTTACTGTGGTCTACATTGCTATGACCCAAAATGTAAAGCTAATATGAATAACTCCACTCTCAAAAGTAGTAATTATCTGATACTTATGAGAAAGCTAAAAAATAAAAGGGCAGGTAAAATATTAAAGAAAAAAAGGTTGAGAAACTATAGAAATATACTCTGAGTCTTTGCAGAAACAGGCAGAGACAAGAGTTCAATTATCCTAAGTTGATTTGGGTAGTGATTCCAGGAAAGGCCAGTAAAGGGGTGAGGATATGAGAAGGAAAGGAAGCTACCACTGCAGGCAACTGGAACTGAATTCCTTGGTGAACCTGGGGAGAAAGTGCAGAACACGCTTCAGAGGTCTCCTCAGTGAGGGGTTGCTTCCAAGAGTGTAAACTCTGATAATGAACACAGGCCAAAGGCAAAGAAAAGAAGAAGCCTGCAGGAAGTGTCCCAGGTGTTCGTGGAAAGTCACGTTCATGTGCAGATGTAAATGCTGAGAGCATATGGGTAGGGCACTGGAAGCATCTGCTACTGTGATTTATACTAAAAGTTATAAAAGAAAGTGCTTCTGGATAAAGACTGAGGATTGAACACATTTCTATAGAACGCTCA
>PVKE010005221.1:0-60154 GCA_004027555.1 Craseonycteris thonglongyai
GTTGATATCACATCTGCATATCAAGTCTCTCATGCACTTCCCATATATGAGGAAAATGCTAGGTAACAATGAATTAAACGTGTCATTATTTATTGAGACCCTGCAAGTGCTTCAAAAACAGTTTGAAGAGAGATTTCTGCAGTTTACAAATATCGAGCCAATTGTCTCCTTCTGTATCAATCCTTTTACTTGCCAAATACCGTAAATGGAATAGAACTAGCCGCATGTATTGCAGACCTTGTTCAGGGGAAAGCAGAAGAAGTAGAGTTAGACATTTTGAACCTTAAAAATGATATTTTGCTAAAATCCTTAATATCAGAGGACTTACGGAACATAGTCGACAAAGAAAGGTTCCCATTTTTAAAAAAAGCGGCATATAAAATCAAATCGTTTTTCGGGTCAACGTATTTATGCGAATCTTTGTTTTCAAACATGAATTTAATAAAATCACGATCTAGATCTCGACTTACCGATGAGCATCTTAATAATTGTTTGCTAACAGGGTTGTCGTCATACTCTCCTAATTACGAGGCACTGGCCAATGAAATGCAGTGCCAAAGATCACACTGACAGATTGGTTTTTTTATGTTTTTTTAAATGATTTTATTATACGTGTGTTTTTTATTTACTTTGTATTACGTTTTGTATATATGTCTCTTTGTGTGTATATAATTTGTACAATAAATTTATTATTTTAAAATTATTTTTGTTTATTATTTTTTATTCTTGTTCAATAATAAATATCCTTAGAAATAGCTGGTGCCCGCTGCCCTACCAATATTTTAGAATGTGCCCTAGGGTATAAAAAGGTTGGGAACCCCTGGTCTACTGTACATACATACTTGGTCTTTGTCCCTGGTTCCTGGCACAAGAGCTTCTAAGAATTTTGGACTCTCCAGAACAAGAATGTCTTTTTGTATGCTGATGAGGTGACTGGGAGAGGAGGGCACTAGAAAGCTTTGGGATGGGGACTGGTGGCCAGAGGAACCAAACCTTGTCACTAGAAGGTTGGAACTTCCTGCCCTACCCCCAACCTCGAGGGTGAGAAGGTCTGTAGATTCAGCTAACCATCAATGGCCAATGATTTAGTCAATCTTGTCTATATAATGAACCCCCCATAGAACCCTAAGCAACAGAGCTTGGAGATCTTCTGAGTATGTGCTGGGAGGGTGGTACACCCCAGCTCCATGGGGACAGAAGCTTCTGCACTCAGGACCCTCCCAGACCTTGTCCTATGTGCCTTTCATCTGGTTGTTCATCTGTATCCATTATAATATTCTTTATAATAAAATGAGTAAATGTGGGGGGGGGGGAATGCTAGGGGCATATGACTACAATTTTAAAAAGGAAAGGCTTGTATAAGATTGAAAATGTGAGAAAAATGATGTATAATATATATAAATAGTGGATCAAAGTGACTGATTATGAAATTCCTCCCTTCTTAGAATTTCTTCTTGAAGATTGATGCTGGAAGCAAAGGCTTTCTGCTCAAATAAAGGCATAAAAGAATAAAACACATTCTAAGTCTAATGTCTGGGCTCACACATAGAGAAAAGAAAGTATACCTCAGACCTCTCAATTCAAAAGTACTTCTTGTCATAAAAATAAATTATTCAAAAAATGGTAACATACATTCAACACATAGCATTCCTCATACAAAACTTGATTGTAGAACCAAACCAGTATTCTGGAACATATCCTCAGAAGTAGCTGAAATTTAGAGCGTTAAATAACTTTTCACAAATGGAAACTATATAACATAAAAGCTCTGGTTTCTTTATGAATGTAATTTCTCAATGCTCGAGTTTTTCTTTTATTAAAAACTTCCAGATGTATAACATGTATAGCAGTACTAAGCCATATTGTCAGGCTTGCTGCTTAAACTCCTGGGAAGTTGTCAGTATGTCTGGAGGGTTCTGGAAGTAAATTTAGGGGATATAGTTTGTTTAGTTAAACATGTTTTGCAGCTCACGATAGCTTTGTCTGGCATATACTCATACGACCTTTCAGGCCTTCAGTACTTGGTCAGCCTTCCTATCTTTGTTGCCTTACTGATAATTGTCTTCTCTCAAAAGGCAAAGTAACTAAAGTAGTTTAGAAAAAAAAAAAGACATTTTTCTCTTCTAGACTTCCATTGTTTGAGACTGTATATTAAGGAGAAAATAAATTATTCACCAAAGCACAATAACTTGAACTGCTGCTTGTCATTCTATTATCTGTCCAATAAGTCAACTGAGGAAGGTGTTGTGCTCAGCCAAACTACTGTCCACAACTAGCTACTCAAAGAGTAAATAACACTGCTGATAACAGTGGACATTCATTTCAATGAGAGGTAGAATACTATCTTTCAAATTTCCACTTCCAGTACTTGTTACAGTGACTGCACCTAGATTTACACCTTCTCTCTGATATATATATATATATATCTCAGGAATTAACATTGTTCTAGTCCATCGGGAGTGACTATATATATATATATAGTCACTCCCGATGGACTAGAACAATGTTAATTCCTCAAGACTTTTCCAATTATTATTTAAACAAAGATCCACAATTCATATATTCTCTGTGTACAGTCAAATTCAATTTCAATACATAAACATCATCAGCTTAACACAACTAAGAATCAAAACAAGTAAGAAAGTCTCAAAGATTTTTAGAAGCATCTTTAACAACTTTCACACAATGCAAAATTTCTATATGTAATGCAAGTTGGAGATAATTGTTTTTCCTATGCTGCTTTGTACAGTAAGTATTAACTATTTTTACACTAAAAAATCAATTGCTTTAAATAAATATATTTAAAAGGCAATGGATTGCTGTAATTTGGTGATGAAGCCCCACATTAATACCGTATCTAGAATTAAAGAATAAGTAAAAATGCGAAGAAAGAAAATTGAAAGAAACAGAGAAGACTGTCATAAAAAAACATGAACTATATTATAACGTGAAGGCTTAAAAAACAAATGACTGTAGAAAAAGGCTGAGATTGGTTTCCTAATGAATACTCATCCTTAGTTACATAGCACATTTCCCCAACTTTCTGGTGCTACTACAATTATCGCATCTCCCTTGCTGGACCACATAACATCTAAATAACATCTCCTAAATTACATCTCATTTGCTGGACTACTACAATCCATTAAAGAAGAGTATCATAGTAGAGTCACTTCTGAATTCCATTCATTTTAACCAATCATTTTACTTCCACCATGCCTAGGAATTTTGAAAGTGAGTTCTATGGTAGCAAATATATGGTATCTCAAGACATGGAAGCAGGGATCACACTGGGAACTAAACTTTCAGTAATTTTCTAAAGCGTCCTATGGCGTCTGAAGTTTCTTTGGAGAGATGTCAGGACACATCAAGGGGGAGTAGGGTGGGCAGCAGAAAGAAAAAGCATATAGGGTTTTGGCCTCTGGCCCCTCTGACCTCCAAGGTCAATCAGTGTGTAAGTAAAATTGCATCCAATTTCATATACTGGGTTTTCTCATAAAATTTTATTTTTAAAAAAGGGTTAGCCTCTTTAAGAAATGTTGGACTTATACATCTGTAAACTGTCTAATTGTTACCAACCGATGTAACCTCATCAAATTTAACAATAAATTAAAAAAAAAAAAAGAAAGAAAGTCAGAAAAAGAAACCAAAAAAAAAAAAGAAAAAAAGAAATGTTGGAACACCGTGAACTACTTGATCTCTAAGATTTGTATTAATTTTAATGTGTTTTAATTCACAAAGTCCTCAGGGAGGAAAAAATGTTTTTAAAACATGGGGAGAAGAGTATTGGTGCATGTAAAGAGACAAACCACAATAAAAAGTCCTCAAGTCCTCAAGTCAAGCTGACAGACCCTCATTGTGATTACTTTGACCCTTTATAGAGAACCTTCTGTAGAGAATTCTATAATAAGCCCTAGAGGTACACAGAGACAAACCAGAAACCCGGCCATGGAGTTGCATGAATGAGATTGGTAGAATGGACTCCTAACCTACTCCCTCAGGAAGCAGAATGCAATTATACCGTGAGAACATTTAACAGCACCAGGATCTGCCCATGGGGGTCACCTGATCCTTGACCCACTTAACTCACTCCACCCCAAACCAGGTTAATAACCATCCTCAGAAAGGCAGTTATTTAAATATGTTTCCATTCAAACTTCCTCTGCTCTGACATTGAGCCCTAATTCTTCCAGTAAAAAACAATTTTTAGTATTTCAAAGTTTACTGACAAAGCCAGCATTTCTAGCATAACTTTAAATTCAAAAGATTGGCTTTTGTGCTTCATATGTGGAAATGTTTCATTCTATAATCATATCATGTACATCTAAAAAAAAAATGCCAGCTAGATTCTGGAGCCCCCAAGACACAATCAGAGTTTTTTATAATTCCAAAAAGGGTAATACATACAACTTACCTTTAACAGCTGACAGTATTGACCTAAAATACAGGAATATTGGGAAAGAACTGTGTCAACTTTCCAGGCATATTTAATTCTAGCATATTAAGAATCAAAAATAAGAATACCATTTTGGTCCGGTAATAGACTTGAAGGAGTGATTCCTATGAGATCTTTCTCTCCCATTAGCTGCTACAAGAGCAAAAAAAAAGAGTGGGGGGTGGGGGGTGGATACTAAAGACAGAGCTACAGTGGAGAACTCCTCTGACTCACAAACCATTGTCCAGATTTACTGCATTATAATAGGAACTCTAATATACAGCTTGCTAAGTATGATAGCAAAGACATGTGATTCCAAGAGATTAGAGGACATGGATGATGTTTTTCTGTATGTATTCTCCTTACTTCTGAACCCTTTGGTAAAGAAAGAAAAAATAGGCTCTACGCCTGCCATGACCAGTTTGACATATTCAGACTCTCAATATTACCATGATGCACAAACTAGAACTGGCTACAATTCATACAATGTACTCAGCCTCTTAGCCTAAATGTGAAAATTGTATTTAAATATGTGCTGATCACATTTCAAATATAAGAATAAAAACTTTGTGTACATAATCCAAAAGCCTAGAGTTCCTAAAATCTAAATTATTAATATCCAAAGGAACAGATAGATTTTGGACTTCCTGGAAAATCAGACAAAGCAATCAGACTAAAGAACATAGCATGAGAGTAAAAAAGCACATATTTCTACTATCATATTAGGTGATAACTGAGGATAAAATGGAGACTCCTGATGAAATCATGTCAAAAGCATGATAGTAATTGCAAATGATTCTTGATTCTGAGAAATTATAAAACAAGCACAAAATCTTGAATGATAGATTCAATTACATTTAGGTTATTCATTCTAGCTATTGAACGATTAGCCTCAAGTTAATATCTGTAAGTTTATCTACTAAATACTTTTTGACTAATACAAATGTAAAAATGGATTGTTTTAAATATTGTCAAGCTGGTAGGTAGGACATTCTAGTTTTCAAATCTAGATGGAAGAAATTACTAGCTTTCTCTGTAAGTCTTACGAACCGAAGTCAAGAGATAGAGGTCAGCTAGGAATTTAATTGAGGAGCTGGCAGCTCAGTGCCTCCTCCGTGTGGTCACAAAGGGAAGCTGCCTGTCATCTGGTGGCGTTTCTTCAGGGAATCATGACGTAAATGACTTACACAATAGTCATTCAAAGGGAATATAGGATGCCAATGAAAAGTGAGCAGTTTTAATTAGCAAGTGATATCCACTTACTTCTGCTTCCCACTCTTACGCGTTTCCTCCTTTTTAAAAGTCAATTTTAAAACATTTTTTAATTGCAAGATTGCTAAATGAAACAGTAACTATACATGTCTAAGAATACAATATGCAGGTATGCCACAGTCACTTCTAACAATTTTTTTTTTTAAGTATTAAATATGGTGCATTGAACCACTGTGGAACTTCACCCATGTTGACAAACCAGGGAGGGCGGGACAGCTTCTCTGTTTAGTGGTCCCATACTGGCTACAGCCTGCAACCCAGGCTAATTCAGGCTTGTTTTCACATTCTCGGCTTCCAACAGACCACCAACTAATGTTCACCAAGTGGAAGGAGGGAATAAAAGCATGTTTTCACAATAGGGTCTGGATGGTTTCCACTCAAGACAACACAGGCTGATGTTATTTTGATGAGTGTCTAGGAAGCTTCCCCCGCAGCAGGAACTGGCCCCGTGGACGGTAAAACAGTTCTGATTCTGGCATATCTCCCTCCATCAGCCCCCCATTTACTTAGTCTCATTAATAAAAGGAAGCCCTCCTTCTCCATTCCTAGACCTGATTTTGACACTCATATACTGTTCTTTTCTCTTATGCCATGTATTAATAGTTCATTTTATAGTTACAAACAATCAAGCACAGTGGGTAATTGTACCTATGAACATTAGACCTATGTAACATTCTTTCTATGAGCTAGAAAGAATTAATGCCTTTGGAGAATGTATGCCCTTCTTTTAAATAATTTCCAGCTCAAGGAAACACAGAATTACTAAGGTAAGGAAAAGAATATTTGAACAATTAGCTTATTAATAACATTTAGACAAGAGAAACGGAAGAGACACTAAGAAACAAGAACACTGCTTTAAGAGGCAATTTGTCCCGGTTCTTTGGGTGGCAGGGCATTTTGCCAGCTGTCACTACTGGAACAACTGAAAGTGTTGCACCAAGCTGTTGTACTTATTAGGACTGAAACCATTTAACATGAATGCTTTGAGGCACTTGGATGTCACATTGTATTGTTTGGCCTTATAAGAAGAGGAGACTGCCTGCTACTCTTGTTTCAGGAACATTTATAGCATTTTAATTTGCTTTCTTTCTGCAATCGGTTTCTGACTGTTCTTTACTTCACATAGTTGAAAGTCTGCACATTATTATGCCCTGACCAGATGCACTCTTTCCATTCACTGTGCTGTTGGTTAGAAATAGTGTACAGCAGAGTGAGAAACCCCGTTAGTAGGTAATACAAGTTTTATATAATAAAGTAAATTTAGGTTAGCAAAGTAATATAAAGGTTTTATACAATGGAAAAGGGTGCATAGCCTGAAAGCTACAATTAACATTTATTTCCACCCCAGACGGAGAAGATACTACAAAGCCTGTCACCAGAGGCTATATCACTCACATTTACGAATTAGAGGGAGTTTACTTGCCTATGTGTATTCTTATTACATATTCAAACATTTTTATAGCCTTGGAAGTATATAGGGACCTCAGAAGTTATATGGCATATCTTTTTTTTCTTTATATATTTCTATTTATTTATTATTTATTATTGTTAAATTTATTGGGGTGACACTGATTGGTAAAAACTACATACCAGGTATGCAATTCTACATTACATCACCTATGTTTTGCATTGTGTATGTGTGTGTTTTTCCATCTCTAAACTCTCCAAACAGATGACTAGCTGTGCTACATTTTATTATCAGTGAGCGTAGAAAAGCCAGGTCCAGTGGTATTGTTCAGTATTACCAGGCAGGAAGTTTCAACTCTTACTCAACCCAAATCTCAGTTTTCAGGAGGAAGGTAGAAGAGTAAATTACACCCTATCTTCCACTATATATATGTATATATGTCCCTCCATGGGAAAGCGGTATTTTCTAGGAGGTTGGGGAACCAGCTCCTTTATGAAAGAAAACTGAGGGTTGCACCCAGATTCTCAGGCTGGGGCTAAGGGCTGCATCTCTAGGGCCCCTATCTGGGGCATTCCATCCTCTGCTAAGGCTTGGCCTCAGGCCACTCTCACGTGGCTATGCTCAGCCTCACCCACTGTCCCCAGCAGCCTCGTGAGGCCTGGGCTACAGAGGGCCTGCCCTTGGCCTCTGGAGACCTCTGTTCACTGCCTCCTTCCAATCTTGGCTCCTTCACACACGACTTCTTGCTTGGAGGCCCAGTGGGCTGTATCGGCTGGGCCTTCAGAACAGGTTATTGTCGGGCTCCTCCCCCAGGACCTGGCGGAAATGCTGGCTTCATCCTAACCTGCTGGCCAAAGCCCACTGCCCAGGGTGTGGGGGCAGGGTCCTTTGCATGGCTATCTACATCCACTTCTGCTGGTTTCTGCTTCCTTCCCTCCAGGCTCTTCTTCTTGTGGGCCTCTTGCTGTTTCTGCTTGCAGAAGACATTCTGGGCATGCTGGGCAGGCCTCTGGGCCTTGACCTGCAGCTCCTCCTCCATCTTGTGCACAAAACTGTGGAACAGCATGGAACTCCATGACCTCTCCTTGATCTTGATAAGCTACAGCATCAGGCCAGGCCTAATCCACGTGCTGCCCTGCCCCGCGACAGCCTGGAGCAGCTCCTGAATTGTGTTCATCAGGCTCTGCCTGACTCTCTGACAGCTCCACGCTCATGGTCAGCAGCTTGCTGATGTCCTGCAGGCAGCTCATGTTGGGAAACCTCCTAGAGCAGCTTCTTCATCCCTTGGCTTGTACCCACAGAAGCAACTCAGATGCCATAGTGGCAGAAATCCAGCTCCTAGGAGATAGGGTTGTAGTTGATGAGAAAGCAGCGCTTGATGCTGTTCCGGTTCTCCTTGTGCATGTTGGTGGAGGGGAACAGCTTCTGGAACATGGTGGCCATGAACTTCACTTCCATGCCGTGGAAAGCAAAGCACCAGGAGGGGTGGGTGGGTGAACTGCGGCTCATGCATGCAATGCTGGCCCAGCCAGGAGACCACTTCACGCACTAGGGTGTACTTATTGATCCAGACGGTCAAGGTGGGGCTTCCTGCCAAGCACAGCGGCTTAAAGTCTCCATTTTGCTCAAGAGCAGGAAACGTGTGACCCCAAAGGGCCCAGCCACTGCCACACATTAACTCAGAGAATTTTTCTTTCGTGACTGCAGGCGGAGGATGGTGAGCGGCGCCATAACCGGAGGTTGGCCCTGACTGAGCTGCTGGATGCCTCGAACCACACAGGGCGGAGCAAACACGAACGAGGGCAGCTACGCAGTTAGGCCTCCGGGCTACAGAGGTGCGCCTGCATGCGCCTGCGCATCTGGTGGTGGTTAGTGCCCCGTCTTCTCCAGGAGGCCCTGTCTGCCAGTCACTTCCAGAGCCACGCCCAACCCTTTATATATTAAAGTCACTTTTTTTGCTTCATTTGGGTATCAATGAAGGAAAACCAGGTGACTGTGCACTTTTATCTGACCATAAATTCTCAGAAAGCCAAAAGCCAGGTAAGGCTATCCCAATTAGCTTTTTATCCATTGCTACAGCTGTTCTATAATCAGAAGCCAGATTTTCTCATAGAATGATTTTCTCCGGTGAATTTCTTTTTTCCCCAAAGGCGGAAAAATATTCTTAGATTTACACAGAAGAACTTTCGGTCACGTGCTCCAAAGCACACCATTCTTTTTCTTGGCTTTACTTGTTATACCCTGAAATTCATGTCAATTTTAAATAAATGTCTGTCATCCTCAGCACAGTATAAGCTCCATGAGGGCAGATACCAAATTTGCCTTTTTCATCAACATATTCCAACTATCTAGTATGGTATTTGGCACACAGAAGGCTCATTATACCTGGAGAAACAACAAATGCTCTTCAAAATCATTCTAGTCCAGCAATCCTACTTTGGAGATATGAAAAATAGAGTCTTAAAAGGTCATTCTTAGACATGACTTGCCCCAGATTGTATAACATGTTAATGACAATGCCAGGATTAGAGTTCTGGATTCTTTATTGCCCATGCACATTCTCTCTCCATTACACCACAGAGGTTCTTATACCTAACACCCTGGGAAGGCCACACTACTGATGAGTAAGGCACAGAAACCTCTGTGATCTAAACATCATTTGATTGGCTGTCTGGCTCCCAGTGTTCTTTATCAGTTGAAACATAGAAACTTTCATGTAAATAGGCCTGGCTTATACATACTCCATGTAGGACTCCAAGAGCAGAACCCAAAATGGAATTCTACAGCCAGAGCGAAGAGCCAATTTATTCTCAAATATGAGGGTCAAGTTTTACAGAGGCCAAGTCACATCTGCCAGCTGAATGTCCATGGTTCACCTACTGCTGAACCAAATATTCTGCTACACAGAGTTCCAACTTTATGTTTGTTTTTCTTCTTTTTTTTTTTTTAATTTTATGTTGAGGTTTCTTTAAAGCACATATTCAAAAAATAGAACTTCTCCTGAGCACATGAAAAAAAAAAAGTAAATTTTCAGGGGTGAGGAGGGTGCTTTAAAATTAGATTATAGTGATGATTGCCCAACTCTATAAATTTGTTTTTTAAATCTTGAAATTATAGACTTAAACTGGGTAAATATATAAATTATGCTTCAATAAACCTGTTAAAAAATACCTGTGAAAGTGAGTAAGACAGTTAAAGTATTTCTTTTTGTAAGCATCTGATATCAAAACTGTAAAGGCATTCTTAAATATCCCCGTACTCTTTAAAGCCCGGGTTTTATCTACTTCATTCATGATTTACCTATAAGGTCAAAAGTTTCCTGCAATTTTGGCAAAAAGTAATTTGGTAGACTTATATAAATATCTTGCTGTAGTACCAACGATACTGAGTTCTGTGACTGATTATCTGCATAAATGATCTACAGATATATGTCTTCAATTAAGCATAGTGTTCTAGTCCAAAACTTGGGTTTTAAGCAAGTTATACATCTCCAAACCTCAGTTTTCCCACCTATACCATATGTTTCTATGGACCAAATTAGAGCTAAGTAGCACATAATATAGTTAAAAGAATACTGCGATCATCTAACAAATAGCCACCAATATACTAGACTTTAAATTATGATCCTATGAAGAAAGTATTATTATCTACTATTTTGCAGATGAAGAAACCAGAACATAGAGTTCATTAGCATAACCAAGGTCACATAGTTATTTAGTAGCAGAACCAGAATTCCAAATCCAGAACTGTCCAATTCCAAAACCTATATTCAATCTCTATTCCTCATTAGACTGGGCTTTTGATTCTGTCAAATGTAAGCATGAAACCTGGCCTTGCCTTTACTATGTGAAGTTAGTCCCCTTCTCTGAGTCCAGCTTCCTCATTTATAAAATGTGGTCACTAGTATTTAACTCTCAGGCTTGTTATGATGATTAAATGAGAGTGCTTCCCCTATAATTAGAAACTGTTCAATAAAATAGTCTTTCTCCTTCCTCTCTCACACAAGTTCCTTGCTGTGTTTAAAAAAAAAAAAGTCTATCTTTAAAAAAAATCTATAAATTCCACGATTTCCTGGTAGCCTACCTACATAAACCTCACTGGGACTGAGTTCCATCCAAAGCAATTAAAGTGAACACAAACAACACAGCATCAGTCCTTTGCTATCAGTCCTTGGCTCTGTGACGGAGGCTGTCAACAAGAGTGTCAACTTCAAGGGATGGGCATCTATCCACAGGAACTGAGTGAGCTGAGGTCATGGACTGGTCTCACTCTGCCCTACAAACAGATGTCTGGGTGACAACTCTTAGTCACTGCAAACCCGTGTTAGAGCCAAATCAGGTGGGAAGTGCTGTATCTCCTTTCTAATCCTCTTGGCTAGCCTGTTCATTCCCTAAAACAATACTTCACTGACCATAATTCAAAATAACTAGTTTTCCCCAGGATACTATTTTCAACATAATGCCTTGATTTTGATGATATCTAATTATTCCACAAGCAGAGGAGAGTGCTTCTATAGTATCGTAGTGACTTGTCAGCAAGAAACCTGTTAGATTCTGGGTATTGGAATTTGCACCTTCAAATAGTTACCTCTCAAGGAACCTGGTGAAAACTGATGTGATGTGGAGCTCTAGTGGTGGCAAGAAAGTAAAGCAGCCATGAGTGAGCAAACAAAAAAAGCCAAGGAAATTACCATTTATTATGTATTTATTTGTTATTATGATGAAGTCACCATTTATTATTCAATTAATATGTTAAGAGGAAAAATGGTTCAAACTGATCTTCCAAGATAATATCAGGTAAACTCTAAGCGCAATAACTTTCTTCCAGATTACAAATTAGACTTGAACAGCTGGCTTAAACATCAAACATCATGATGCAGTTAAGTCTTCAAAAAACAGTGCTGTAGTTGTCACCATTCTATTTTTTTACCCAGTTCACTAAGAATTCTATTAATTAAACAATAATTATTTTTCACAAAGCAAGAGTAGTGTGTATAGAGAAAATGCTAGACTCTAAGTGCTATGATCAGTGAAGTCCTGTACCAACTGTCTTAAGAATTTAAATAATCCCTACAAGCTGATGAGGTTGTTGCCAGTTAATTCCTGCACTAGAAAAGTGCCTTCTTTGAATTTCTGACTTCTGAGGTCTTTCCCAACTTAAAACAACCAAGAATGAAACCTACAAGGTCAAATATTAACTCTTCGTCTTCCTGTTACCTAATGGATATGCTTTTCAATCAGAAGAGCTTCATTTACAAAAAATAAATAAACAAATACAGCTCTAATATTGTCAGCAATGTAGCAGAGAACATAAATAGTAAAACTTTTATGATGTACAACTGGGAGCTGACATTTAAATTTCTAAACATGGTGCCTGGTTTAGCTGTGTTAATGTGAGGAAAAAAGAAGTTATCATGAGAGAAGTACCTCAGAATATGAAAAATACATGAACTGGCCTTTCCACAGGTAAGTATCCAAGTATCATGTTCTTGAACATTACAGAAAATTGTAGGTAGAGACTCACTTTTCCACAAGTGATGATAAAAGAAATTAAACTTTCATAAATGCATTAGCAACATCTATCTGAAATAAAAATGTCAACTCCTGGGAGCTTTTCATGGCTCTTATCAGTTGGATCCACTAGATGTTTTCCAACAGACACATTCCAAGGGGTTCCTAATTGTTAGATCTACAGATGACTATCAAGTCTCAGAGGCCTGTGAAGGTTTAATGATTATGTTTTATTCATTGATGTCTCTCTTTTCCACCCTTCTACTAATATGTTGTCATTAATGTAGCTCACTAAAACTGCATGAAAAATAAAAATATAAGACCCTTTTCTGAGAGGTCATTGAGGATGCAGTAGTTTGTAATGGGAAGCTCAAAATAAAGCACTAATTTTCTTTAGCTGTAGGATAGGAAAGAGAACCTTTTTGATAGAAAAGAATAAAAGCAGGAGAGGAAGCTGAGGTGGTTTACTAACATAATCATATGTCTAAAGGAACAAATGAAAACCTGTACTAATCCAATATTAGCCACCAGAGAATTCAGAATCTAACGTGTTCTACAGTACTTTTCACCATAGACATTAAAACTGAGTAAAATTGAAGAATATTTTTCAATCTGTGATGCTAAGAACTTCATTCATCTTTGTACATCATCTTGACTATATTTTCCTTGGTGATTATCTCTCTTTTGCTTTCCCATTACAGAACTTGGTATGTTACTTAAAATAATATTTGGGGCTTTATTTGCTGTTCTTTTGACTGAGACATGTTTATTTTATTAAAGTAAGTTGGGTCTGCATTCTTTCTTTACTGTTATTGCAGGTAGACTTGACAGACATGGGACTTTTGTTCTAAAATGCTCTGCTATAGAGCAAACCTTGTTAAATAAGTTCTGTTTTACCTGCTGGGCAGTTGCATTCTGAAGGTGCTTCTCTTGCGATTCTTATTTTAGCCATATGTTCATAGGACTTCTGCAGGGAGAAAAGAAAAAAAAGAAGTATTAAGAATCATCAGTAGCATGATAGAAAAGGGGTTCTTTAGGGACTCTCTGGCCATATGCTTGATTTACCACCATCTGATAGCCTGCATAACTGAAGTTTACATATGTACTTGGACTTCAGTCAAAAGGTAACAGTACCCAAGCCCTAAAAAAAGAAAATGACCATTACCATGATATCTCAAGCCTGCTGAACTTACATAACATCTTCCTCCATTCTTCAACTACCACCACCCTCTCCCTCAGCTCAAGCATATACAATCAATGCAAAAACCTGGCATTAACATGCTGCAGTTCTAGGTAAGCTATGGGTTTTTAAACAGTCAATATTTTATATGAAAGTCAACTGCTTATTATATTGTGCTGCAACTACTGCCAAAAGAAAGCCTCTGCATTGGAAGAGCAAGTTCTAGAAAACCTCCTAATGCTGGTCTAAAGCTGCCCCTGGTTTTGATAAACATAATGTACATTCCTTTCAACTCTCAAGTCCAATGGCTCTGCATTCATAAACACCCCTGGAACTGCGTCTCTTACAAAAACAAAAACAAAAAAATTAAGCTACTATTTTTTTAAACGTTTAATATGAAAATATCCAATGTGTGGAATGGCTGATTTTAAACCACATTTAGGGTTATTTTACTTTTAAGAATTACCATTTGTATATTAATAATACTTATGGTCTTAACCTTCTTAGAACATATGAAGGACATAATAGATGTTATCTCTGCGAGGAATGTCACCACAAAATCGGAAAAGATTTACACGTGATTCTGGGAAACTAAAAGGAGATAAAATACCAGCATGCAATTCTACCCACTCTTCCCCCTTTTAGACTTCTGGTTATGTCAACATGCAGACATTCAGAAGAGTGAGGGCAGAGGATACAGATAGAGAGGGTGATATCAAAGTATGTGCATATACAAATGTATGCTGCAAAGAGGTGGTCGCCTAGCATATGTACACTTAGCCATACCGTGTATGAGGACAGTAAGGCTGGAGGCTGATTTTGCACACAGAATCACGCCTGTGCAAGATGTTATCCACATGCAAAAGACCCCAGCCTTTCACACCTGAGCTAGAAGTCGCTCCACTTTCTCTTGCACCATTGCTTCGAGCTGATCCAGGCAATCAGGAAGCAGACGGTCCCCTTTGGCAGATTCGAGAGCGGTGATCCTCGCCTGGAGGTCGTTGGTTTTCACTCCCAGATACAGACAAGACATTACAGCCACCACTGACAGGAGGGCCGCCAGAGCTGCGCACGGGGACACGGTCCGGGCACAGCGTTGCCCGGCGGGGCTCGGGTCCTCGGAGCCCGGCTCCCGGGCCCCTCCTTTCCCTGCAGGCTTCTTCAGCAGCATCGTGGCAGGGTCGGCTGCCTCCGCTTCGCCTCCCACCCTCTACCCCTTCCAGTAATCTTAAACGTAAAGAAAAAAAGACGATTCCTCCAAAGTTCAGTCCCGGTGGCTACGCAACTAGTTGGCGGAGTGGGGACCGGGGCGCAGAGATGGACCCCTACTCTCCTCCGCGCCGAGAACCGCAGTCGTGGACCAATCTCGCCTTCTTCTCCCCTCCTAGCTGAGGGCGAAAAGCACCCTCAGTCCAAGGACTGGTGGCAATAAGGTAAAAACTGGAATGAAACCCACCCTGCTGGCCCCCCAGAAAACGGACACTTCTTCCGAGATCCCCGCGAGCGGCCGCGCAGGGGCCTGGGGACAGGGGGCGACAGAGCTGCTGGGGCCGCCGCTCCCCTCGCCAGGGGGCACGGACCTGTTGCGTCTGTTTAGTTCGCCTTATTTCTACCTAGTCGATGTTTTTCTGCACGGCGACCTGTTTCCCACCTGGACTCAGTTCCAGGGAAAAAGGGCTGAAAGAGAAGGCGGGAGCGCAGCGCCAAAAGGTGGCTGAGCGGGAAAGGAAACGAAATAACCCCAGGAGCAAAAAGCGATCGGCGATGCCGAAGTCACGGCTGCCCCCAAGGCTCTCCGCAGCCTCGCGCGCGAGCCTTAAATACCCTGTGGGATGCTCGTGTGTGAGTGTGTGAGTGCGCGCGCGCCCGGAGCCGACGTCCCGCCTCCGCCCCCTCTTGCCGGGGCTCGGGCTAGCGGCCCCGCGCAGCGCCCCGCTCCTAAGCCCCCGAAGCCAGCCTCATTACCCTAATGTATTCACCTTCACCCCGCCCGCAGCAGCCCCAAGCGCCCAGGAAAGCGGGGAGCCGAGCTGGAGGTCCACATTAGCATAACATATGCAAATCTGGAGCGGCGCTGTGATTGGAGAGGAGCTTAATGACCCCGCCCCCTATGCAGAGTAACTTCAGCGTCCCCCAAGGCCACTTCTCCCGCCTAGGCCAGGGGCTTGTCGTGGGGTCTGCGGCGGGCCAGGCGGCAGCCCTGGCTTGTACTTCCTCGGCCCAGCGCCCTCTCTTTATCGGGTTCAATCTGGAGCAATGGCCTCCAGGAGGGAAGAAGTGGAGCAGAAGGCTCCAGCTCTCCAGATCTTCACTCAAACGCAGCGGCGGGAGCTCTTGGGATCTCGCTCTGGGCAACCTTTCTTCCTCCTCCCTCACTTTGCCACATGCCCAGAGGCAAAAGTGTCTGGCTGACACCGGAGGTACAATTCTCCACTTCGCTTCCCACGGCTGCTGCAGATTCTTCGCCTAGGGAAGTTTTCTTTCCCCTCCCCCAGTTTCCTCCTGTCTTGATGGGGCTGAGTCTCCTCCCCGCTTCGAGTTCCTAGTCTGTACTAGGGTGCTAATGCGTTTTCCTGATTCCCGGTTTTGTGGGATTGAAAAAGGGGGCGTTGAGGTACACATTTTTCAGGATTTAGGAAAGGACTGAAGAATGAGGTCAATTTTTCCTCCTACCTGACTCTCATACTGCTCCCTCTGGATCAAATTACAAGTTCTCTAATGGGATTTTGGAAAGTAGGTAACAAGTAGCATTCTACATCTAATTGAGAAAAAAAAAATCCCACTTCTTACTCAAACGAGTTTCTTATGTCCTCCTCCCCACAAGATATACCATATATTTTTCCTATCCTTAAGCTAACCGCAAGTTATGCTCGTTAATGTAAACAACCAACAAAATACTCACGAAGCTGGTCTTTCACATACCAGTACGTAAAGGGATATTGCTAGGTATGAAGCAGGGTAAAGATGTTTTAGCAGCATCTGTTGGTGGAAGATATAGAAATGAAAACAGTTAGGGAGGAAACAGACACAACATCAGAGGGAAATTCAGTGAAATTTGCTATTTTCCTATAAAATCAAAAGTTAATTCCTTACCTTTGTATTATTGCACAGTCTCCCTTAAAGGGTGATCCCAGAGCAGCAACATCAGCGTTAGCTGAGAATTTATGCAAAGTTTAATTTTGGGGGCCCCACCCCATATCTCCTGAATCAGAAACTACTGCTGCTACTGAATCAGAAACAGGACAATCTGTCTCTTCGCAAGTCCTCCTAATGATTTTAATGCACTTTAATGTTTGAGAACCATTGATATGACACTTTACCAAATACTTTCAAATATATTTGTTTCTCTTGAACCTCATAAGCCTTCAATGCAAGTGAGGAATTATTGGCTCCACTTTATATTTAAGGAGACAATTTTCAAGCCATATGTAATTATGATTAAACATATTTCCAATGATAGCACCCACGGAACGGGTACACATTTTTTATTAATAGTACATCAAATCTTTCTGATTTTCCAATGACCTTTCTAGCCATTCCTTAGTCTCCTTTGCAGGCTTTTCTTCTGTATGTCTTCTAAATATTGGCATTCCTCAGGTCTCTATCTTATGCCATCTTTACTTCTAACTACATACTATCTTCATCAGTACTCTCAATTACCATCCTTACACTGATGAGTCATAAACCGGTATTGCAAGCCCAAATCTCTCCAGAACCTTAGACCTATATATCCGATTACCTGTCTGCCATCTCCACTTCAATAGCCCATAAGCAATTCCAACTTAACTTGCGTCTTACCTCCAAATCCTGCTCTTCTTCTGTTTCCCATCTCAATAATTGGAGCTGCCCTACATCCAGTATCCTTGAGCCAAAATGCCCAGTAATAAACCTGGACTTCTTCACCCTTGCTCTCTTCTTCTACCTAAATTTCTTCAATACCTCCTATTTATTCTTCTAGGGTGGAATCAATCACGTATCTTAAAAGTCACCACCTGGTCTCTCTCATCTCTCCTTCCCTCATTGCTCATCTTTCCATTCAGATTCTCCATGCCAGTTTCTCTAATGAAAGTATGGAAACAAAGAAAACGAAGAACTTCTGGAGCAGAGCAAGACACCCCTCTCTTAAAGTGGTGGTAGAAAAGACATTTTCTGCACTGATAGATGCTGACAATAAGTCACACATTTAATTTGATACCGGTAGTACAATGTTTTTATATCATGCTTTGTGTAAATTGGCCATGACGAGATATATTCACAACTCCTGGAAGCTGTCAGAACTGTCAGGTCTTAGTGGAGAGAGAGAGTTAAAATTCTGTGGATTTGGGATCTCTATCCAGAGGATTAATTTTGCTTTATTTAGTGGGCACAACACTTCAGAAATGTATGTATCATCATTAACACTAAGATTTCAGAACCCATTAGATCCTTTGCATCAAGCACAGAGAATGTGTGGATCAAGAAGGCTCTGGGGATTTGAAACACAGTTGTTGTTGGTTCTTATGTAGAGAGGGATTCAAAAAAATAAAAATAGTACTCAAAATGGTACAGTCCAGCTGACTTCAATTTACCTAGGATTGATATCAATGGTAATAAAAGGCAGGCAGCTAGTTGTAGAACAACTATGTGATTGGAAGAATAATGGACCCCCTGTAAAAGGAGGATGTTACCTTACTTGATAAAATGGATTTGCAGATGTGATTAAGTGAAGGATCTTGAGATGGGGATATTTTCTTTGATTATGTGGGTGGGCCCAGTGTAACCACAGGGGTTCTCATAAGAGTCTCAGAGAGGAAATGTGATGACAGAAGGAGAGATTGGAGTGATGTGAATACTAGCTTTGAAGATGAAAGCCAAAGAATATGGGCAGTCTCTAGAAGCTGACAAAGTCAAGGAACAAATTCTCCCCTAGAGCCTCCAGAAGGAATAAAACCTTGCCAACCCCTTGATCTTAGGACTTCTGACCATCAGGACTATAATAAGTTTGTGTTGTGTAAGTCACTGAGTTAGTGGTTATCTGTTATAACAGTAATGGGAAATTAATGGAATCATACTCAAAAGAAATCTGTTTTAATCGGCTATAGCATCATGAGCAGTATTGTAGCCACCCTCACGCCCCGTAACTCCAGCAGGCCCTATCATAACAATCCCTGTCTCTGAAATGTTTACACATTCCTATTTTACTGACATGCCCATTGGGAAAGAATTGGAAAGATAGGCCTTCTCTCATGTCATGTAAAATTAGGATGCCCTCTTCTAACACATATTGAACTGAATGTGTTCTATCTCTGATGTGTCCCATTGCTACAACTCAAAAACAATAAATCAGTCAAGCTGTACAGCCACTCTCATCTCCCCTCCCTGCTAATCCTAGTCCAGCCAGAGTCCTGACCCAGGACTCAGCATCACCGCTAGCACTACTGTTACCAATCCCCAGCCCCCAGGAAAGGAGCAATAAGCAGACTTATGACAGAAAGCATGGCCGGAAGTTCAAGTGTGAAAGATGACTGGGAGAAAAACAAGACAAAGAGAAAACAAAATGAAGAAAGTAGAAGAAAAAAGCTTTTCAAGTAGGTAGAAATGTTAATATTTTAAAAAGGTGCCATCCATTCCTATGTCTCCAAGTGGCTGATTGATAGAAAATATAAAGCATAGAGGCTAACACATAGTACTGTATTTTGATCTTCTGTGCATTTAGAAAGATTCTCTGATCAAAATAAGTAACTTGGGATAATCATATTATGCTGTTTTTTAGATATTAATTACATGACACAAAAATAATTCGGTTTGGTTAGAAAATATCCTTTAGCACCATTACTTTCTGAGGCAAATTAGTTTCCTAAAACCACAATGTTAACCAATAATCACCACCCAAGTTATCAAACAGAAACAATGTCTGAGGGAATTTGTGGCTGTCTGTGTACACCTACAACCAGTCACTTAATAAAGAAAATGATAGAATTGTGTGCTATACTATGAGCATGCTATTTCATAAACTTCAAATGAGAATGTGCCCTCACAGGAACATCCTCTAAGAAGACAAAATTTCCAGGGAAGCCAGGATGGCTCAGTGGGTTGAGCGCTCACTTCGCATCCCCAGGGACCGGGGATCGAATGCTGGCCCCAGCCCATGCAGACCCATATGCTGAGCTGGGGAGTGCCCCCAGTTCAGTTCTCACCGGGGTGAGACCCCGACCCAGTTTCTGCCCTGTGCAGCCCCGCCCACCTGTGGAATGAAACTATGTGGAAAAACCAATGATGTGCAACTATGGAGACTGTTCGGGGCCCTCCCTCCTCTCTCTGTCTCTGTAGCTCATTCTCTCTCTCTCTCTCTCTCTCTCTCTCTCTCTCTCTCTCTCTCTCTCTCTCTCTCCCTCTCTCTCTCTCTTTTTGTCAAAAACAATAAAAATAAATCTAAAAAAGAAAGAGAAGACAAAATTTCCCAACTAGAATGAAATGAGCAGTGACATGACCTTAAAGAGATGCAGTTCTTTTTTATTTCCCTCAGTTCTCCCATAGCCAAGTGAATTTCAATAAATCACAAATAAATTATAAGTATCTTCAGGAGCAGTAGGGAAGGACTCAGCTCTTAGTGACAGGCTGTAGAATTCTCTTTCAGACAGATCAAGGACCTGAACCTATTTCCATAGCCTGTTTAAGCAAGGGGCTTACAACTGTACGAATCTGATAATCTGGGTAACACAAACCCTCCAAATCCCATTCCTCTCTACAGAGTCAGTTTTATGTTTATTTACTGTTTTGGTTCTGTTTTGTTTTCTTTTATTTGAAGAGAGGACAATTTTTTTTCAAATCTTAAATAACAAGATGATAGCCCCACGTAGATTTTCACCCAGATTTGCAAATTGCATTGCTAATTCGTACAGGAAGTAACTTTTCATTGAATTTACCAAATCACCTTTTTGTTGTAATGCTATGCCAAAAGAACAGGTTTGTAGCATTGATTCAGATCATGGTTGCAAGTCCAGACTCCAAGGCCAGACTGCCTAGATTAATAATTCAGCTCTACCATTTAATAGCTGTTTAACTTTGGATAAAGTAGTTTTCTATGTCTTTGTTTTCTAATCTATAAAATAAACATAGTATTACTTACCTATAAAGTCTTTTACAGTGAATAAATAGAATAATGTGTAAAGCATTACAATGCCTAGTACATATTAAGTGCAATATAAATTTTAGCTCTTATGATGCTATTATTATTATTGCTATAAAAGTGTCAATCTAATGATCCATAGACACTAAAGTACAGGAAAAAGTGCATTCTTATACTATCAAGCGCCTATATATCCTAACCTTGATTTAGTTCTGTCTCAATTTAAAAGACTAGAATAATGTAAGGGGAGCCTTTCAGCTAGTAGGTGATCTGAAGAATTCCCTACCCCAGGCAACCAATGATGAGTTTTAGATCATCTTAGATCAGTTTTGACTGTTCTTGGATGTCAAATAAATAGAAGCACATGCTATGTGTTCTTATGTAACTGGCTTCCTTTGCTCGATATAATGTTTTTGAGATTTATCCGAGTGTTGTGTATACGTAACACAGTTTTGTTTCTTTTTATTGCAGAGTAATATTCCATTGTATACCACAACTTGTTTATGTATTCACTTGTTGGTAGAGATTTGAATTGTTTCTAGTTCTTTGCTATATGAATGAAGTTTCTATGAATAGTCATGTACACGTTTTTTATTTTGTAGATTTTTAAAAATCATAAGAATTATTTTTTCATTTAGAGATGGCTAAGACTTCTACTTTATGTAGAAAAACAAAAAGAGGACTTTGTTCTATCAGATACCAACATATATTATGAAAGTATAGTAATCAATACAGTTTGGGATTGTTTCAGGGACAAAAATTAAAGAAATAGAATAAAGAGACTAGAAACAAACCCACACATAAGCATTAAAATAGAAAATAAATTATACCAAAGAGTAGTGAGAGAAAGATGAACTTTTAATCAATTATGCTGGGATAATTGTATATTCACACAGAAAACAATTATCAGATTTTTAGAAAAAAATAATATGAAGATATGACTTGGATAATTGGATATCCATTTGCAAAAGAATAAAATTGGATTCTGCTTCACATTATAGCACACAAATTAACTTAATATAATCAAAGACATAAACCTATCAAGTCCTTAGAAGAAACATAAGAGTAAATCTTCATGACCTTGGTTTGGACAATGAATTCTTAGGTACAACAATAGCAGAAGCAACAAAAGAAAAAATAGGTAAATTGGGTTTCATCAAGTTTGTGTTTCAAAGATCAAGAATGTGAAAAGACATTTTACAAGGTAGAAGAAAATATTTGTAGATTGGATATTTGATAAGGCACTTGTGCTTACAAAATACAAAGAACATTTACACCTCAATAATTAAAAGACAGATAACCCAGTTTAAAAATAGGCAAAGGATCTGAATAGACATTTTTCCAAAGAAGATACACAAAGGGTCAAAATGTACATGAAAAGATGCGCAGCATCATTAGCCAACAAGGAAACAATAATCAAAATAGCAGCATAATACCACTTCACACTTATTAGAATGGCTGTAATAAAAAAAAATAGATAAAAAATGTTACTGAGGATGTGGAGAAATTGAAACCTTCACACTGCTGGGGGAAATGCAAAACAGTACAGTCACTTTGGAAGAGTCTGGAAGTTCTTCAAAATGTTAAGCACAGAATTACCATATGAACCAGCAATTTCACTCCCAGGTATATCCCCAGGGGAATTGAAAATATACGTCTGCACAAAAACTTGTACACATATGTTTATAGCACCATTATTCATAATAGCCAGTAAATGGAAACAACCCAAAAGTCCATGAACTGATGAATGAATAAATAAAATATGGTATATCCATACAATGAAATATTATTCAGCCATAAAAGGAATAAAGTATTTGATATATGTTAAGTGTGGATGAACCTTGAAAACATTATGTTAGGTGAAAGAAGCCAATCACAAAAAACCATATATTGTATGACTCCATTTATACTCATACAAAATGTCCAGAATATGGGGAAACCAGGAGGACTCAGAGGGTTAACTGCTCACTTTGCAGCCCTGGAGATGGAGAATTGAATCCTGGCCCCAACCCATAATGAACTGAGGTGTGCGTCCCATGCAGGAGGATCCCAGCCTGGTTCCTGCCCTGCGCGTTACCCCCGACTACCTATGTGGAACAAAACCATGTTGAGAGCTGATGATGTACAACTATGGAGACTGCTCTGAGCCCTCCCCCTTCTCTCTGTCTCTCTCTGTCTCTGTCAAAAACAGTAAAATAAATCTTTTTTTTAATGTCCTGAATAAGGATATCTGTGTATAGAAAAGACAGATTAGTGATTGTCTAGCTTTAGGGGTAATGGAGGAGATGGGAAGCAATGCAAAATAGTATAAAGTTTCTTCTAAGGGTGATAAAAATGTTTTCAAATTGAGTGATGGTTGCATAATACTGTGAATATACTAAACACTATTGAATAGTATACTTTAAATTGATGAACTTAGGGAAGCCAGGATGGCTCAGTGGGTTAAGCGCTCAGTTTGTAGCCCTGGGGACTGAGGATCAAATCCCGGCCCCGGCCTGTGTGGACCCCATATGCCGAACTGGGGAGTGCCCCCAGTTCAGTTCTCACCAGCCGAGACCCCAGCCCGGTTCCTGCCCTGTGCAGCCCCGCCCACCTGTGGAATGAAACTATGTGGAAAAACCAATCATGTGCAACTATGGAGACTGTTCTGGGCCCTCCCCCTTCTCTCTGCCTCTGTTTCTGTCTCTGTCTCTCTCTCTCTGTGAAAAACAATAAAAATAAATCTTTAAAAAATAAATAAATAAATTGATGATCTTTATGATATGTGAATTATATCCCAATAAAGCTGTTAAAAGAAAAGATATACTGTGTTTAAAATTCAAAGGTAGGGGAAGCTGGGATGGCTCAGATGGTTAAGTGCTCACTTTGAAGCCCAGGGGACCGAGGATTGAATCCCGGCCCTGGCCCGTGCAGACCCATGTGCTGAACTGAGGTGTACTTCCCATGCAGGAGGCCCCCAATTTGGTTCTCAACCCCCATTTCGGACCTTGGCCCGAGGGGCCATGCCTCCCATGCATGCATAAGGCCCCCAGCCCAGTTCCTGCCCTGCGTGGGCCCTGCCCACCTGTGTGGAACGAAACCATGTTGAAAACTGATGATGTACAAATATGGAGACTGCTCTGGGCCCTCCCCCTTCTCTCTGTCTGTCTTTGTCTCTCTCTCTTTCTCTCTCTCTCTCTCTCTCTCTCTCTCTCTCTCTCTCTGACTCTGTCAAAAAAATAAAATAAATCTTAAAAAATAAAAAATTCAAAGGTAATCGGTGTATACCATACTTGGTTATATTTTGGCAGTTCCTCAAAAAGTTAAACATAAAATTATCATATAATCCAGCAATTCCACTCCTAGATATATGCTCAAGAAAACAAAAATACATATCCACAGAGAAACTTGTACATGCATGTTTATTGCATATTCATAACAGCCAAAAAGGAGTAACAACCCAGATGCCTCTCAGCCGATTAATGAACAAATTGTTATACACTCATACAATGGAATATTATTCCACTATGCTAAGTGAAAGAAGCCAGACACAAAAGGTTACATATTATATGACTCCTTTTATATGATATATCCAGAATAGCCAAATCTATAGAGATGAAAAGCAGATTAGTAGTTACCAAAAGATGGGAGAAGGGAAAGATGAATGATTACTTGATGAGTTATACAGGTTTTTCTCCAAGGTGATGAAAAACTTTTGAAACTAGAGAGGTGTGGTTGTACAACACTATGAATGCACTAAATGACACTGAATGATGCACTTGAAAATGGTTCACTTTAAGTTTTGAAATTTTATTTTAATATTTAAAGAAGAAAAGACTTGGTTATTAAACATCTCTTTTCATTAAAACAAGGATTCAACAGAATGAGAGCATTAAAACTGAAAGTTTAGCATCTCATTCATACAACGTATTTATCACAGGTGTGTATAAAAATTGAAGTAGAATAGAATAGACTAGAGTTTATAGCATTTAAGGGGAAATTTTTTTTAAACGAAGTTTATTCAGTTCTCCCAACATGAGGTATTTGACATGTTGTTCCAACATTCCTAAAAATAATTATTATCATTAAAAGCAAAAGTGCTTATTTGTGAAAATTATATATTTTCTGGAACATGGGGAGTGACAGAGGAAGAAAGGATGGGACACTACAAAGAATATTCGAGGCCTCACATTTTGAGCTGTCATTTACTGCAATTAATAGGATATTTAGCTCATGGCTAACATGTTATACATGTTCTTACTCTTGTCACAAATATGTCTAGATCTAAGATATGATTAAGTAAATTCCTAGAAGTTAATAGTAGATGGAAATCTTTGCAAATGGTTAGAGTGTGGCATCAGGAGGGGTCTGGCAGTGGGGGTCTGGCAGTGAGCTGTGGGCAAAGATCCAAGCAGGCTATGTATTTTACTCACCTCATTTGTTAAGTTTTCCAGGCCACCCATTATATCAGCATCTACTAGTATTACACATCTCGCACACGAATAAGAACTTTCCAACAAGACTATTGCTTAAACATACTTTTGTCAACCTGAGTTGGCTACTCTCATGTTATCATAGCAACGTGTCCAATCCAGGGGATCTTACAACCTCAGCTTCACCAAGTTCATAAAATGACTGATTGTTTCTGTTCAGTAACTTGTAATTGAGCACTATGTGGGATCTTTGGTCACCCACCCCACCCTCACCCCTTAAACACATACCTACAACCTACCCTTTTGTCACCCTTAGGACTTAAAGATGCACATCCCAATGGCAGATGGAGCTGAGAAAGAAAAACGTGGAAGGTTGGGAAAAGGGGTTTGGCACCTAAGGAATTAATTGCACTGTTCAATTCTCTGAGCATAACTGGAGATGGTAACAGAGTACTGAACCAGCACTAGATGGGTGCATGCCATTGGCCCAGTGGCCCCTTCATTCTGTGGGAAGGGATTAGATGCAGAAGGATCCAATCGGAGGCTCTGAAAAGGTGAGGTCCGGAGAGTAAGCATGGTACTGCCTCCAGCTAACATGCAGCACCTTTGTAGAGTTTTCACAGTTCCAATGATCACAGATTCAAGAATCATCTCACATAGGATTAGCCTTATCAGAATGAGTTACAAGGGAAAGAAGCTGATGGGAAAAGTCAACACACTTACCTGTTCCAGGACAAAGGATATGTTATATGAAGTTTCTGAACTTGTACTTTCATACCTCAGAAGCCCAGAGCACTGCTCAGCTATTAATATTGCCTCAGAAAAGACATATAGTGAATGTTGGGTGAATGGGGAGGCAGGGACATGGAGAGAGTTCCAGCCAAAAGGCAGTAAGTGAATCTCTGCTTGTTCTGCTCTCCTAGCCCATTATAATTCATTCCTTCCCTCCTCTCTCCCTTCCCATGGGTAGCAAATGCCCCAGGATAAAAGGCATAACAGTTCACCAACATAGTCTATTACCCTCTCCCTGTTTTCTCAGAATAATTCCTCACTATCTTGTTAGGTCTTTGATGCTATGTGTAAGATGTTTTTTATATTTTGTCCAGATATTTTAGTCTACAAGAATGGCTGAATGATAGTTGACTATTACTAGAAGTGGAAATCCCAAAATGGTTTTAAGGTATTTGTTTTTTGGCAAATTGTGATTCAGTGAATGGACCCCAACTAGAACTCAAGTTTCCTGTGACTAGTTTTGGAAAATGCATAATTTAATAAATACTTGTTTAACCAGCACTCACTGAGGAAGGCACTATTTAGAGCACTAGAGTAACCCATGGAGACGATATAAAATTCAAAAAGAGGCAGTTAGGCCATCAAAAGAATGTATAACCTTGAGGGGGCATCAGACATGTGTATAAATAATAAAAAAAAGTGGAGGAGGGAAAAGTACAGAAAATGAACTGAGGCTGGAAGTAACAAGCCTGAGCTTACAAATTGGAACAGAAATGTCATGTTTTGTGAAGACTATAAATCAAATGTCTCAAGATGGTAGGTCACAGACTGCATTCAGCCCACAAACATGTTTGGTTTGGCTCACACAGTATTTTAAAAATAGATTTCCCATTAAAAAAAAATCTGGATTTCCATCTTCTGAAAACTCAGAGATCTGGCAACTGTCTTCATTGCCAACTGGCAACCATCAGCTGGAGTGAAGTAGAAGCTGCCTCCTGAGGGAGAACTTAATTTCCTCCAGGCACCGTATTCCCATCAGCCCTCCACTGCCATCCTTCATGCCTACATGTTTCTCTCTCTCAATCTAATGGAAGTGCTATGTAAATGCAGCTTCCAGCCACCCTCCTGGGGATCAAAATTGTGAATTTTAGGCCATCAAATCCACACTCCCCTACACATGTGCACACATGCACACACACACTTTAACCTTATATTTTTAAAGATTTTGGGGAAGCCAGAATGGCTCAGCAGGTTAAATGCTCCTTTGCAGCCCCAGGGACTGAGGATCGAGTCCTGGCCCTGGCCCATGCAGACCCATATGCTGAACTGGGGTGTGCTTCCCATGCAAGGGGCCTCCAGTTCAGTTCTTGCCTCCTAGTTCAGCCATGGCTGGAGGGGGCGAGCCTCCCATGAAGGAGGCCCCCAGCCCATTTCCTGCCCTGGTTGGCCCCCATCCACCTGTCTGAAACAAAGTGATGTCAAAAAGTGATGATGTACAACTATGGAGACTGCTCTGGGCCCCTTCTCTCTCTCTCTCTCTCTCTCTCTCTCTCTCTCTCTCTCTCTCTCTCTCTCTCTCTCTCTCTCTCTGTCAAAAATAACAATAAAATAAAAAAGATTTTATTTTTTAAAAGATTTATTTTGTTTTGACAGAGAGAAGGGGGAGGACCCAGAGCAGTCTCCATAGTTGCATGTCATCAGCTTTCAACATAGTTTCATCCCACACAGGTGGGTGGGGGCCCGTGCAGGGTGGGAACCAAGCCTCAGGCCTCCTGCACAGGAGACACACACCCATGAGCTAGGAGGCCAAACCAGGGGCCTCCCACATGGAAAGCTCACCCTGGCAAGAGCTGAACTGGGGCCACACTGAACTGGGATTTGAGCTTTAGTTCCCAGGGCTGCAAAGTGAGCACTTAACCTACTGAGCCATCCCAGCTTCCCCAAGATTTTATTTTTATTTTATTGTTCAAGAGAAGGTGAGATCAAGACACAAAGAGAGAAGTGAAGAGGGCCCAGAGCAGTCGCCATAGTTGTAAAATCACATCACTAGTTGTGATTTGGTTTCATCCTACACAGGTGGATGTGGGGCCATTCAGGGAGTGAACCAAACCAGGGGCTTCCTGCATGGGAGGTGAGAACCTTCACGTGTCATTCCAGCAGTTACTGGTTGTGCTGTAGTTCAACACATGGGTTGTACGGACTGGGGCCAAGAATCAAACTCTGGACTCCAAGATCGTGAGGTAAGTGCTCAACAACTGAGCTAACCCTGCATCCCCTAACCCTATTTTTTATATTAAAAAAAAAATCTGAGTGATAAAGCCTCACCACCACCACTTTCAGTGTTTAAATATCCTTTCTGTGGGATAGGTTGACCTCTATGTTTTGATCCTGTCCCCACAGAGATGAAAACACATACTTAGAGTTTCACCACTCCTTATTCTCCTAAAAAGAAAAAGAACAGCGGGCTCTATTCTTCATAGACTATTAGAGAAAGAAAAGAAGAGATCACCCCATGCCTTGAGGAGTGAGAATTGGGAGACTGGACCTCGCTTGTGGGAATGGAGAGAGGTGAAGGCCCACAGCACAGAGAGGGCCCCGCTCCAGGGGCAGGAGCTGTGGGGTATTGATCTCTTTGCCAACTGATTGCCCAGACTTTCCGTGAAAAAGAAACCTCCCACTGCCTCCACTGCCTTCTGAATACTTCCTGTGAACACATTCCCACTCTCCTAACTGTAACAAATAGGTCTAGCAGGGCATGAGGATAGCTTTCTCTTTGGACAAGGGCTGAGCTAAGAGACTTAGCTCAGCCCTTGCCCAAAAGAACATTCACTGAAATTTCAAAGCAAGTTTATGTCTGGTGGTTAAATATATAGTTCACAGGATATAACAGCAGACAGTGTAAAGTCAGACTAACCTGGCCTTGAACCCTAAATCTGCTCCTCATCCCCATGTGCCTTTTTCCTCTAAGTTTCTGGGTAGTTGTGAGGATTAAACAAGGTGGTGTATGTAAAGTTCTGAGGACAGTGCCTAGTGTACAGCAAGTACTTCATCATTGTTTTGGGGGGAAGCCAGGATGGCTCAGCAGGTTAAGTGCTCAATTTGCAGCCCCAGGGTCCGAGAATCAAATGCCTGCCCCGGCCAGTGTGGACCCATATGCTGAACTAACGTGTAGCCCCCAGTTTGGTTCTCACTGGGGGCCTTCCCAAGTTGGAGGCCCCCAGCCCAGTTCCTGCCCTGCGTGGCCCCCGCCCACCTGTGTGGAATAAAACTATGTCAAAAACTGATGACATACAACTATGAAGATTGCTCTGGGTCCTTCCCCTTCTCTCTGTTTCTCTCTGTCTCTCTCTCTCGCTCTCTCTCGCTCTCTCTCTCTCTCTCTCTCTCTCTCTCTCTCTTTCAAAAAACAATAAAATAAATCTTTAAAAAAGATAATTGTTTTTGTTACTGATTTACTTTATTACTGGTTCATTTTACATAAGTTACATAAATCAGTAAGTATTTTATTTTGGGTCCTTGCCAGTCTTAATTCTCCCCCTGCACTGATGAGAGACTGGGAATTAAATGAATAGATAAAAGCTGGTGTTCTTGCTACACCACGTTTTACGTGTATAAGTGAGAGCATAGTTTGAAAAACGGGGAAATTTACAAGTACAGGGCATGACTATATGAGTAAGTGATTTATAAATAAAATGGAAAGCCATGTTATTATGTTCTCTAGACTTCTATATAAATGATGCAAAGTTGCCAAGGCCTCATTCATCGGCAAGAGAACTTGAAACCCAAGCAGGATTTGGAAGGCCATTCCAAGCTATTGTGTGATATACTGCTCTTAACTCAGTGGTTATGCTTTCGGAACTCTAGCATTCCAGCCTGCCCCTGTCTCTAGTCGTATTCATTTGAAACCCATATTTGTGTCTATTCTGACTCAAGCTTGGACCTCCTCAGGTCTTTGAATATTAATGGTTAGTCTATATTGTTATTTATCATGACTTAAAGTTTTACCCAAATTCAAATTCTATTCCCCTAAGCGATTACAGACGGGATGCATTGACCACACCATCCTCCCAACTTTTCTTCCTGTTTGAAGCTCTCCATCACCCTTTCTTCTTAAAGTTCTTCCCTGATGACTTGAGTTCCCAAGCTTTCACAGGACCTATATTTATTTGAGGAGGACAGTAAACCTTTTATGGCATACACATACAAAAATAGAAACTGCACAAATCATACAATTACAGCTCCATACGTTTTTACAAAATGAACATGCCTGTGTAACCCATGCCCAGATCTGGAAAGCTGCAACTCCCTCTGCATTCCCCATTAGAAAACTACAATGTAAACACAACTCAGAATTACCTGCTTCTTTTTAACTTTCTACAGATGGAATCAAGCAATACAAACTTGTCTCCCCCTGACTTCTTTGCTCAATACTAGGTTTGTAGGAGTCACTCGTATTGTTGCCTATAGGATGGATATTTATTTCTGTTACCATATATATTTCTTTGCTTGACTATAACACAATTTATACCCATTTTTCAATTGATGGGTTTGGGGGATGGATCCAATGTTCTGGCTATTATAGATATTGTTGTGATAGGATATTTGCTCAAGTCCGTTCATGAATATCTACACATTTCTTCTGCATGTGTACTTAGGAGATGGCTGGCTCATGTGATTTGCAAATGTGCAGCTTTGGTGCTGCCACACAGTTTTTCAAAATGTCACAATTACACTTCCACCAGTCATGTTTGGAAGTTCTAGTTGCTCTGTATTTTCCCAGCACTTGGTATTGAAGAGCCCTCTTCATTTTCCTGCACAGATAACCTCTCTCCCACTGAATTAAAACAGTTTCAGGTTCCCATTTCGTTTTCTACCCCTGCACCCCTGACAGCCCCATCTCAACAGCATCACTGTACTAATTAGCATTTACACCCTTCAGGTTCAAGTGCTACCTTATGTGCACCATCAGTAAAGAAATGACATTGCACGCACATTACAGTCTCCTTAGACTACCCATATTTAACGTTTCCTACTTTGGAGGAAGTTGACATTACAGTCAGGCGTGTATGTACACCTGGTGCTTGTCCTGTGAATGTGCCATGTGCAAATTTTATAAACCTTTTATTTCAAAAATATTGCTGTATTAGATCCTCAAATATAAAGAACTCTTTAAAAATGATTACAATAAAGTGAATGGGAAAGAGATAGCAATATTAGAGACTTACTACTTTACAGCAAAAAGTATGACTTCAGTGCCATAATATTGGAGCTATCATAAAGTATTAAAGTTTAATGCAAGTATATGATATCAAGTCCTTCTAAGATCCCTCTACGATCTGCTTCTTATTAAACTCAGCCGAAGGAGAATTCACTCACATTCTTCTTTCTAAATGTAGTTCCTTTTACTAGAAAAAAGATCACATAAATTCTTACGTATTTAATTTCCTCCAAAAGCATTTCTCAATGCTAAATTCAACTTTTTCCAAAACCAGAGGATAAATGAGACACTCCAAAGAAAAGACTTTAGGCAAAACATTATGTGTTCTTTTTTTCAAATCTACTTTCGTGTTTATATAGTCTTCTTTACTTAAATTTTGGAGCACCCATTTAATACACATAGAATTATGAGGAATAAAGTAGAGGATTACAACATGCCTGGTTTGAAATAACTTATGGCTTATAAGACATAAGTAATAAATACTCATAAAGAAAGCCATTATTTGTAACCCTCAACTTTTTTTCTACAAAGAAAAACACCCTTAGTTTTCTGTCTCTTCTTGATAAAGAATTTTATTGTTCACTTGAGCTACAGCAAAGTAATTTCAAATTGTTCTTCCGGAAACAATTTCTCCCTTGATTAATAATTCCCATATACTAGTTTCTGTACAATCGGACATTTAAAAAAAAAATCTGGTTTGATTATGCTTCTCTTTGTAAGTAACCAAAGACCGGAGTTTTGTTTCTCTCTCTCTTTCTCTCTCTCTCTCTCTCTCTCTCTCTCTCTCTCTCTCTCTCTCTTTCTCTTTCTCTTTCTCTTCTTTCTAACCTTTCTCTCAGTGAAAGCTAGAAAAAATGGGCAATGGATTTGAATTCTTTATATAACTCAACATTCCAATCTGAATGCAAATTATAAATCTTTCACAATGGGTCAATTTTACCATCTGGACTGCAAGACTACATCCCTTAACTTTAAGCAGTGATTTTCAGAGCTAAATTTGGGCTTATTTTCCCTTTGCCATTTTTATAACTTCAATCTTTAGCAAAAGAAAATTGTGTCATTCCATTGATTAAAATTAAATGCCTCTCTTGCAGATATCTACATGTCTATTGGACTCGTAAACTACCATTAGTGGTTTTTAATTAAATTTTCCTAGACTTCCTTTAACCACATATACACAAGTCACTCTCTTCTCCCCTTGAGTAATGCATTAAGAACCTATTAATACTAGTGGAATTTATATGCATGCACACTGAGGGAGAATAAGCTCCTTAAACACCTTTTTAATGGAATGGTTTTGTTTCTTTCCATGCCTCTTCACTCTTCTCTGTTTGGACTTTCTCTTAAAGGTATGTGCTTCCAAATAATGTAGTTCTGATTTCTTTTTCAGCTCTTATTCTTTATTCTTTATTGAGCTCCTGTGCTCGAAGTAGGACTTGACTTCCCCTCTTTTATTGATCATTTCTGGAAAAGGAAGCATGATTAAATCATTACTATTGTATTAGATGTTCTGGTTTCAGAGTGAAATTCAGATGTTGCTCTCATTCCAGTCCTGTAGTTTCCAGCAAAAATGTTGAACCCACAGACTGTTTTTTATCCTCCTAAAGACTTGACTAGCCAGAAGTCAATTAAGATAATGAATATTTACACGGGAGGCTAAAAATTTTTCCACTTTAACATGAAAATAAAGAGGCATGTTTACAGACTCTTCCACTTTATAATGTTTTTATTTGTTTATACTTTAGGGAGTTTTTTCCTATTTTCTTTCTTTTTTTTCTTTTTTGTTTTTTTCATTTTTAAATTACCTATGACATAAGACTTCAGTAACATATTTTAATTTAGAACAGGAAAATAAACTGTGCCATAGGAACCATAAACCTTCAGGAAATAAAACTATACCTTCAATGCATATACTAACAATCATATTTTTGTTTAGCTCTTAGAAATGTATTATTCTTTTTTTTTTATTGTTTTTGAGAGAGAGAGAGAGAGAGATACAGAGACAGAGAGAGAACTGAACTGGGGGCACTCCCCAGTTCAGCACATGGGTCTGCACGGGCTGGGGCTGGGATTCGATCCTGGGTCCCCAGCGCTGCAAAGTGAGCGCTTAACCAACTGAGCCATCCCAGCTTCCCTGTATTATTCTTTATTGTTCTTATAATAGCCTTATCAATGAACTTTACAGGCCAGCTTTGTTTTTCTTCCTGATTTGTAAAGTGACAGACTGGATAAGACAATTAGGACTGAAGGCCTAGCAGAGTTCCAGACATATAGCAGTAATTTGAATCACTTGAAATTGTCATTTTGGTAAATCAAAAACAGTTGAAAAGTTGAAAAATATTTGTTGAAAACTTTAAAAAATTAATAATGATGGGGAAGCCGAGATGGCTTAGTGGGTTAAGCACTCGCTTTGCAACCCCAGGGACCAAGGATCGAATCCTGGCCCTGGCCTGTGCAAACCAGTATGCTGAACTGGGGTGTGCTTCCCATGCAGGAGGCCCCCAGTTTGGTTTTCACCCCAGGGTTCGGCCCTGGCTCTAGGGGGCATGCCTCCCATGTGGAAGGCCCCCAGCCTAGTTCTCACCCTGTGTGGCCCCCACCCACCTGTATGAAATGAAACCATGTTGAAAACTGATGATGTACAGCTATGGAAACTGCTCTGGACCCTCCTCCTTCTCTTTCTGTCTCTCTCTGTCTCTATCTCTGTATCTCTGTCTCCTTGTCTCTGTCTCTCTGTCTCTGTCAGAAACAATAAAATAAATCTTTTTTAAAAATTAATGATGAATGAATGAAGTCTCTTTCAAGTCTAGATTTTAATTTTTATTTCATTTTTAAAAATTCAAAATATAGAATAATTAGTCTAAGGTAGGAAAAATACATTAAGCATGGATGCTTTTCCCAATCATTTAGTGGAATAAAACTCCTAAACTGACTAGTCTGTTTTTTTCTCATTCATTTTTTTGGTATAACACCAGAGTATAGCAAGTCTGGTACTGATTAACTGCCTCTCTGAAGGTAAGCTTCAACTTCACATTATAAAGAGATGATATTCTAATATATTTGAGTATTTGGGAAAAAAAATAATTTATATACAAGTATGATAGCTCTGATGGTGCATGTGGAAAGAATTGAAGTGAAATATACAAAAAACTGAATAAGTAAAAGTTCAGAAAAACCCTTATGTAAGAAAGAAACCAAAATCATAACATATTACTTAACTGTTCAGTGAATATTATTCAGATATCAAAATAATATAACACCACGGATTTATTCCAAAATAGTATCTAAAAATATAAATGTCAATATCAGAAGGAACAGCTCAAATGTTGGAGATTATGTCTGGGGGCTGGTACTAGGGGTATGAAGGTCAAGGGGGTAGTTTCTGCTTTTAATTAGGAATTGTAGAACTATGGGGAAACCCCTAGCTGACACACCCCACAATCGCATGAATTCCAACACAACGGAATGAACTGATGATGGGTTCCTATGCTCTGTGTTAGACTCACTTTAATTATTTTTTTAAAGACTTATTTTAGTGTTTTTGACAGAGACAGAGATAAACAGAGGCAGAGAGAGAGAAGGGGGAGGGCCCAGAGCGGTCTCCACAGTTGTACATCATCAGCTTTCAACATGGTTTTGTTCTGCACAGGTTGGGGGGGGGGGGGGGTTGCTCACAGGACAGGAATTGGGCTGAGGGCCTCTTGCATGGGAGGCATGCCTCCTCGAGCCAGGGGTCAAATGGTGGGAGGGGGGAGTGAGAACCAAACTGGGGGCCTCCCACACAAGAAACAAACCCCAGTTCAGTGTATAGATCTGCACGGGCCGGGCCCGGGATTCAATTCTCGGTCCTTAGGACTGCAAAGTGAACGCTTAAACCCACTGAGCCATTCCAGCTTCCCCTCACCTTAATTATTGGTTCACTTCACAGGACTGCAACCCCATATTATACCCAATTGGATTTTTTTGGACTCAGTTTAGGGCGTTTTGTGGAATTTTATATCATTTTCACTTTATGTACATATATATTAATTTGATAAAAAATAAAAATTAATTTAGAAATACTTGAATTTCATATTGAACCAATCAACTTTTACTTCTTTAAGAACTCAACTCTCAGTTGGAAGGTGAGAGATTATAGTGAGAAAAGAAAGGAACCCAGCCACTCCTAAGTGACTTGTACAGACTTCCCAATCTTAACCTTCTTTTCTCTAATTCTTTACTATTTCTAACAACCGTCTTCTCACAGGTACCTGGCTGAATGGATGGGGGCACTGTAAGTGATACAGCCAGAATGGATGAAGAAAAAAACACTCAAGTTCCTCAGTTCTCTCACCTTAAGCTTCAATAGAACTTTATTATTTTGACATTAAATTTTTTGTTAGTGCAATGAAGTAACTTTCATTAAATTGTAGTGATATAAAAAGTATAAAAGGGCAATAGAGTTCATGAAAACTACAACTGTATATTCTGACTTTCAAGGTCGGACATTTTAACTCTGCACATTTTTTCATTAATGTATTCTCCATTATGTCTAATTTATTATGGAAACAAGCCTTCATTAGAATAATTCATCAGATCAAATAGTTTGGGGCACATTCTGGAGCTGTGATGTCAAAGGTGAGCATTATGCCTGAAATATGGTACTTTATATTTAATCAGAAATGCTTTTAAATTCAGTTTTGGAGGGGGATTGCAATTAAATAATGGCTTTTAGTATTAGCCTTCTGATGACTCAAAAGAGAAAGGAGCCCAGATAGTGGGAGCCAAAGCAGAAGCAAAAGAAGTCAAACAGGGAAAAACAGAGTAGGTAATATTCAAAAAGAGAGAGCCTCAATAAACCCATGTTGAAGAATGTTCTTTCTATTGGTCAGAACTGGCAACTCACCATCCTAGGTCTCCTGAAAGTCCTCTGGGGGTGAAAACCTACAGCCGTCCCAGAACAACATTGCATCCAAGGCCCAGTTGGAGTTCCAAAATGCTGGCACCTGGCATCCTCCTACTACATACTTACTGCTTCCAGACCTTTGCTCTACTAACTCATTCAAACACCCCTTTTCCTACATATAAGTCTCACAGCATCTTTTTGTAAACATTTTCTCAGAGAACAAGCCAAGCATAGTGTGATTAGGAGTATGAACTCCTAAAGTACATCTCTGAATTTAAACCCCAGCTTCTCTCTTACTGGGGTGTGACCTTGGCAAGTTACTTAACCTCTCTAGATTTCAATTTTCTCGTCTATGAAATAAGGGTAATAATATTAATAATACCTGTTTCATAGAGTTACTGAGAGCATTCAATGACTTAACACATGAAACAGAATAATCACTGTGCAAATTCCAGTCATCTATCATTAAACAAGGTCTCTCTCTCTCTCTCGCTCTCTCACACACACACACACACACACACTAGTAGTCCCATGGCCAGTGCTCTATGTATTTATAACCCCATGTAAAATCCAGCTGGAGTAGGATCTGCTATTTCCTAGGACATATTCTGTTCCTGACACTTTCTCATACTATGAGCATCTTGCCTTACTGATCATGAGTCTATTATTAAAAGATACAATAGACTCTTTGTTAATTGGAATTCAAGCAACTGCCGCTCTCAAGCAACCAGCAAAATGTTTTAGCCCATTGCTTGAAATTTTGCTAGTTGCTTGATACTTTACCGGTTGCCTGAGAGTTCCAGTTTATCGAGTTCTGGGTAACGAAGAGTCTACTTACATTTATCCAGCATCTACCAATCTCCATGGGTGCTGGTTAACTGAGAGTGTACTGTATGTGCTTTCTGTACAATGGTTTCTAAATGCAAGTCAACTACTGCATGTTTGGGTTTTGTTTTATTTTTAAGAGAAGTAAGCCTTTATTTTCTTGTTTCAAAAATAAAACTGGCTATACTGGTTGCTACACGTGGACCTGAATAAAGAAAAACTGATCTTTTCTGAAGATGGAGGAAAAACTAAAAATTAGCTTGTATGAAAAAAGTGAGAGAGAACAGGAATAGGGTGAGCAGCTCATCCTGGTTTCCTCAGGACTTACCTGGTTTTAGCACTAAAAGTCCCACATCCTGGAAAGGACCCTGGTCCCAGGCAAACTGGAACCATTGCTCAGCCCTTCAACAGAGGCTCAGCATCAGAAGCAGGGCCTCTTGCAAGCATGTGAGCCTGTGTCCAAGAACACTGCAGGCCAGACTCCAAGTCTTCTCCTGAACACTGCTACTCCCAGTTCTGCTTTCCTCAATGCCTTTGCCTAGGGTGAGTGAGAGAATGGAAAGTGAGTTTTAACTGAGTCTTGATATAAGCCAAAAGACTAGAGAGCTGGGTTGCTAATATTATACGCAAAGGGGTTTTTTTTATATACGAATTTTTAGAACTTTTCTCTGTGTACTTCTGAGTCTCTTTTATACCACGAGTAGGAAAAGTAAATGAACCACAGATAACAACAACATGGTCTACCCTAAGCCACACAATAAGTATGGGGAAGGTCTGTGGTTTCCTGTTTGTGGCTGGCCTACTGAGCCATTTTGTCTTCGTGAGTTACTTAACCCTACTGGGGTTGCGGTCTTATTTTATTTTATAATCTTTAACCTTTCTTAAAATAGATCATCTATTTCCTAGCTAACCCACTGAGTGTCGGTAAGGGTCATTAATGTGAAAAATCCCTCCTCAGACCTCTTTTCTCCAACACTCCAGGTCAGTCACACGGCCAGCTTATTTGGCCTACACTTGTGCTTATTTTATGCATCCAACGCATTAAAAATGAATTGTCTGAGATGCCTTAGAATTTGTTCCATTATCCATGTCAAAAGAAAACCAAGTAATATGAAAAGAAATCAAACCCTTGGTTAATGGAAGAAGGTAAATAGGTCTCACTTGCCTTCTAGTTCTTGTCATGGGCTGTCTACATTTTTTTTTGGGGGGGGGGTCCAAAAGAGTGATATCCAATGATAGGGATAGCACATAAAATAGGAGATGGTGGCAAAAAATAGATGGAAGAACTATTTGAGAACAGAGAGAATTTTGGAGCATTTTCTGAAATGGCACTAAGTCATCCATCAGTGATTGCAACAACTCCTCGTTAACATGCTAAAGCGATAGAAAAAGGCTTCAGAGCCAGAAATCCAACTGACTGATCTTAGTAGTCAAGTTAAGGAGATCAGGTGAGTTTTGTTCTAACAAGTTTATATACTAGCATGAAAGTTTCTAATGACCATTTCCAGGGACACGTATAGCCAAAATCAGAAGCACAAAAATAGATATCATATTCTGACTTTAGAAATATGTACCCAAAAATTTCACTTGAAAAGCTAAACTGCAGCCAAATTGGGAAAATCTGTGCATAATATCGATGTCAGCAAGCATTAGTTAAGGAGCATGACTAAGATGTGGGTCTACTCCATGGCCTTTGTATTGTACATTGGACCAGTTATTCTTCATTTGCCTTACAGATCCATTCGGTAACGGGAAGCACAGCCAGGACATAAGAAAGCGGGGGAGGAAGAAATTGGGAGGTACATTCCACATCCCTTCCTACCCATCTCCCTTGTGGATATTAATCCCTTATCAGATGTGTCATTGGTTAATATTTTCTCCCATTCAGTAGGCTGTCTTTTTGTTTTACTGGTGATGTGCTTTGCAAAAACTTTTTAGCTTGATGTAGTTCCTTTTGTTAATTTTTTTTGTTTGTTTCCCTTATCCAAGGAACTGTACAGTAAAAAGATTACTAAGAGTTTACTTCCTAGGTTTTCATCTAGGAATCTTATGGTTTAGGGTCTTAGCTGTAAGTCTTTAATTTATTTAGTTTATTCTTGTATATAATGTAAAAAAGTGGTCCAGTTTCATTTTTTTCTCATGTGTCTGTCCAGCTTTCCCAACACCATTTACTGAATAAATTGTATATTCTTGCCTCCTTTGTCATAGATTAAATGATTATATGGGTGTGGGTTTCTTTCTGGGTTCTCTTTTCTGTTCCATTGATCTACTGATATCTGTCTCTTTATGTCAGTACCATGCTGTTTTGATTAATATGCCCTTGTAGTATAGTTTAATATCAGGTAGCATGATACCTTCAACTTTGTTGTTCTTTCTCAAGATTGCTATAATTATTCAGGGCTTTTGTGGTTCCATGTAAATTTTAAGATTATTTGTTCTGTGAAACATACCATTAATATTTTGATAGGAATTGCATTTAATCTATAGATTGTTTTGGGTAGTATGGAAATTTTAATGATGTTAATTCTTTCTATCCACAAGTATGTTGTATATTTCTATTAATTTGTATGTTCTTCAATCTCTTTCTTCAGTGTCTCATAGTTTTCAAGTATAGGTTTTTACTTCCTTGGTTAAACTTATCTAAGTATTTTTTGAGGCGATTATAAATGGGATTATTTTGTTAATTCTCTTTCTGACATTTCATTATTGGTATATAAAAATGCAACCAATCTCAGAGTATTAATTTTGTATCTTGCTACTTTACTAAATTCATTTATCAATATAATAGGATTTATTTTTTTGGTGAAATATTTCAGGTTCCCTATATTTAGTATCATGCCATCTACCAATAATGACAGTTTCACTACTTCCTTTCTAATTTTGATGCCTTTTATTTCTTTCCCTTCTCTGATTGGTATGGCTAGAACTTCCAGTACTATGTTGAATAAAAGTGGTGAAAGTAGACATCCTTGTCTTATTCCTGATTTTAAGAAAAATACTTTCAGCTTTACCCTATTAAATAATCTGATGTTAGTTGTGGGTTTGTCATATATGACCTTTATTATGTTAAGGTATGTTTCCTCTATTTTCATTTTGCTGAGAGTTTTTATCATCAACAGATGCTGAATTTTGTCAAATACTTTTTCTGCATCTATTAATATGATCATATTATTTTAATCTTTCATTTCTCTTATGTGATGTAAGAAATTAAATCAATTTACAAATACTGAACCAAGCTTGCATTCCAGAAATAAATCCCACTTGATCATGGTGTATGATCTTTTTAATATATTGCTGAACTTGGTTTGCTAATATTTTGTTAAGAATTTTTGTACTATCAGAAATATCAGCCATATATATATATATATATTATAAAAAATATATTTAGATATTATATGTTATTTATTATAACATAATACATATTATTATTTTATAAAATAATAAAAAATATATTATATATAATATATATATATATTTTATATTGCTTTGTCTTATTTTGGAATAAGGTTAATGATGGCCTTGTAAAATGAGTAAAGGAGGTGTCCCTCCTCTTGAATTTTTTGGAAGAGTTTGGGAAGGATAAGTGTTACTTTTTCTTTGAAGATTTGATAAAATTCACCTATGAAGCTATCAGGTCCAGGACTTTTGATTATTGAGAGCTTATTGATTACTGATTCAATTTTGTTTGTAGTAATTTGTTTGTTCAGACTTTCTGTTTCTTATTGATTCACTCTTGATAGACTGTATGTTTCTAGGAATTTATTCATTTCTTCCAGATTGTCCAATTTGTTGGCATATAATTATTCATAAAATTTTCTTATAATCCTTTGTGTTTCTGTGGTGTCAGTTGTCACTTCTCTTTCATTTATAATTTTATTTATTTGGGTCCTCTCTTTTTTTCTTAAAGATTTATTATTATTATTATTTTTATTGTTTTTGACAGAGAGAGAGACAGGCAGAGAGAGACAGAGAGAAGGGGGAGGGCCCAGAGCAACCTCCATAGTTGACAGCATTAGTTTTCCATATAGTTTCACTCCACAGGTGGGCATGGAACTGTGCAGGGCAGGAACTGGGCCAGGAGCCTTCCGTATAGGCCCTGGCAAGAACTGAACTGGGGGCACACCCCAATTCAGCATATGGGTCCACCTGGGCCGGAGCCGAGATTCGATCCTCAGTCTCCGGGGCTGCAAAGTGAGTGCTTAACCCACTGAGCCATCCCAGCTTCCCCTCTTTTTTCCTTAATGAGTTTGGTTAAAGATTTATCATTTTTTTTATCTTTTCAAAAAACCAGTTCTTGGTTTTATTGATCTTCTGTATTTGTTTTTAGCCAACTCTGTTTTATTTATTTCCACACTGATCTTTATTATTTCCTTCCTTCTACTTCCTTTGGGCTTTGTTTGTTGTTCATTTTTAGTTTCAATTAGTGTAAGGTTAGATTATTTATTTGAAAATTTTTATATATCTTGAGATAGACCTATCTCAAGATATTGCTCTGAATCTCCTTCTTCGGACTGCTTTCTCTGTGTCCCATAGATTTTGAGTCATTGTGTTTTTGTTCTCATTTATCTCAAGGAATCTTTTAATTTTTTCCTTGATCTCTTTGTTTGTTTGTTTGTTTGTTTTTAAGATTTATTTTATTGTTTTTGACAGAGACAGAGGGAGACAAAGAGAAGGGGAAGGGCCCAGATCTCCATAATTGTATGTCATCAGTTTTCAACATGGTTTCCTTCCACACAGGTGGGCGGAGGCCACACAGGGCAGGAACTGGACTGGGGGCCTCCTGAATGGGAGGCACACCCCCTTGAGCCAGGGGCTAAATGGGGGGAGGGGGTGAGAACTAAACTGAAGGCCTCCCACACAAGAAACAAATCTCAGTTCAGCATATAGATCTGCATGGGCAGGGCCGAGATTTGATCCTCAGATCCCTGGCTGCAAAGCAAGCACTTAATTTGCTGAGCCATCCCGACTTCCCCTTGATCTCATTGTTAATTTGTTCATTATTTAATAGCATGTTATTTAGCTTCCATGTGTTTGTGTGTTTTTCAGGTTATTTGTTTTTGTAATTGATTTCTACTTTTATACTATTGTGGTCAGAGAAGATGCTTGATATGATTTCAGTCTTATTAAATTTTATAAATATTAAATTTTTAACTGTCCTTCAAAAGGTATTTTTCAGGGGAAGTTTGGATGGTTCAGCGGGTTAAGCACTTGCTTTGCAGCCCTGGAGGCTGAGGATCAAATCCTGGCTCCAGCCCAGGCAGACCCATAAGCTGAACTGGGGTGTGTCTCCAGTTCAGTTCTTGTCAGGGCCTATGCGGGAGGCTCCCGGACCAGTTCCTGCCCTGCGCAGCCCCACACCCACATATGGAGTGAAACTATATGGAAAACTAATGCTGCCAACTATGGAGACTGCTCTGGGCCCTCCCCCTTCTCTTTGTCTCTCTCTCTCTCTCTTTGTCTGTCTTTCTGTCAAAAAACAATAAAAATAAATCTTTAAAAAATATATTTTTTTCACCTCTTGAGGGCATTTTGAAAGATTTGATTTTGGTACAATGGCAAAAAAATAACATTATATCAAAAATATTTTAGCTAAAATATATATGAAGGCACCTGGCTTTCTTGTTTCCAAAACACATCAAAGAAGATGAGTCTAAATTCAGAGATATTGGAGTTGCTGGGGGAAAAAAAAATAATAAAAACTCTAGGCTCCGAAGAACAACAAAAAAAACTCACTACAATAGAAGACTAAAGACCATTAGACAATAAATTCAAAATCAAGAGAACCAGCTATAATCCAATTCCATTAAATAATATATTTTGATTTTTATAAAACTGTTTGAGGTTAGAAAATGTTTTAAAGATTCTATTTTTATTGTTTATGACAGGGAGAGACAGAGAGAAGGGGGAGGGCCCAGATCAGTCTTCATAGTTGCACATCATTAATTTTCAATATAGTTTTACTTCATAGGTGGGCACAGGGCTGTGCAGTGCAGGAGCCAGGCCAGGAATCTCCCGCATGGGAGGTACATGCTCCACGAGCTGGGGCTTCCTACATGGGAAGCATGCGTGGGGTGGGAGCCAAACCGGGGGTGTCCCACATAAGAAGCTCACCCCGGTGATGTCCAAACTGGGAGCAAACCCCAGTTCATATGGGTCCACATGAGCTGAGGCCAGGATTCGATCCTTGAACCCCATTGGGCTGCAAGACAAGCACTCAACCCACTGAGCCAACCCACCATCCCCAGGAAATGTTTTAACAGCAAACCAAACTCACAAAAAAGGAGATCAGACTTTTGGTTACCAGAGGCAGTGGGTGAGGATAGGGGAATTGAAGGAAGGTGGTCAAAAGATACAAACTTCCAGTTATAAGACGCATAAGTACTAGGAATATAACGCACAACACAATGTTTATAGCTAATACTGCTATAGGGTATGTAGAAAAGTTAAGAGAATAAACCCTAAGAGTTTTGACAAGTCGAAAATTTGTTAGCTGAACCGATTATCATAATCATTTCACAATACATGAAAATCTAACCATTATGTTGTATGTTTTAAACTTATACAGTGGTGTATGTCAATTATTTCTGAATAAAACTAGGAGGGAAAAAGAAAATGTTTTCACATATGTGGAAGCTTGCTAATAGCTTCCCAAGTACTATTCTCTTCTTTGGCCTTAGAAATAGAACTGGAAATCTGGATTTCAGTTGAGCGTGTAGCCACTAAGCTAACACTGCATTTCCCAGCCTCGTTCGGGGTTGGGTTTAGACATGTAACTGAATTCTGGTAAATGAGATGTAAGATAAGTGTGGAATGTACAGAAAGCCTCCTTAGGATGAGGCAGGGGTACTCTTTTTCCCTTTCCCTTTCTGTCGGCTGGAATGCAGGCAGGATTCCTGGAACTCGGACCAGCTGTCTGGGACCACAAGCAGCGTGCTAAGATGACAGAGCAGCCATACAGAAGAAGCCTGAGACACTGAGGGCCATGGTGTTGTCACACCAGCCCTGGGCCACCTACCTCAAGGCTCTGTTCATGCGAAGGAGAAGTAAATTTCCATCCTGCCTAAATCACTGTTAATTTGTATTTTTTATGTGATATAAAGCCAACCCTAACCCTAAACTAGTTTATATTATCTAATTAGGCTAAATTATAAATTGTGTGAGGGCAGAGACTGTGTCTTCTTTCACTCCCAGAACCTCACAGCACCTGGCACAGAGTAGACACACAAAAAACAGTTTTCTATTTGAATGAACGATACATGATAGCCACACCATGTGAAGAATAACATAAGCAGAGCCACTTTAAAATGAAGCTGGAGGCACGGCTTTGTCTGTCTTATGCTTCAAACCTGTGGAATGATAACACATGGCAAAATAAACTGTGGACTGGGTCTACAACAATCTTGGGTATCAAATAACTGTTTGCAAAGATAACAGGAAAACAGGTTATGGCTGCCAAACTAATGGCTACCAAACTAAAAATTTTTAATATTGTTCAGAATTAGCATCGCTATATTAGCTAATCTGCCCCAAGAGAAATGTCTTCCTACTAATGGTGTAATTGTTCCCCTTCCCTTTCTCATAAATACCCTTTATCTTTGTCTCTTGATCAGAACATTATTTGGGCTTCTGCCTGAATCAGTGCTTTCCAGAAAGTTATTCTTTTTTTTCTTTTTTTTTTTCTTTTGACAGAGACAGAGAGGGACAGAGACAGAGAGAGACAGAGAGAAGAGGGAGGGCCCAGAGCAGTCTCCATAGTTGCACATCATCAGTTTTCGACATGGTTTCATTCCACACAAGTGGGTGGGAGCCATGCAGGGCTGGATCTGAGCTGAGGGCCACCCACATGGGAGGCCCGCCCCTGCAAGCCAGGGGCTGAACTGGTGGGTGAGAACTAAACTAGGGGCCTCCAGATGGGAAGCAGGCCACAGTTCAGCATATGGGTCCCCAAGGGCCCCTAGGCCAGGCAGAGCCAGGATTTGATCCTCGATTCCCAAGGCTGCAAAGTGAGTGCTTAGCCCACTGAGCCATCCCAGCTTCCCCAAATAGCTATTCTTCTTTATCTCAAATAAATGCTTGTTGCTCTCACTTTGAAAGGCTTCTAATTTTTAGGTTAACAATCCTCTTTGAAAAAAAACAAGGGCGGGGGGTGGGGAAGAATTATTGATTAGGTAACATTTCCCAAAAAAAGAAAGCATAGCATTGCAGATAAATATCTGGGTTCTGGAACCACTAGGCCTAGGTCCAACCCCGCCTCTGATACTTACCAACTGTGGGTTGGGAAAATTCACTTCTCTCTGTGATATGTTAAAAATAGAGAAAATATTAATGCCTACCTTACAGAGCATTTATAAGAATTAAATGAGTTAATACAATTTAAACACTTAGAGTAGGGATGCCGGGATACTCAACAGGTTGAGCGCTTGCCTTGCAACCATGAGGTCCGGGGATCAAATCCTGGCCCCGGCCTGTGCAAACCCATATGCTGAACTGCAGTGCAATTGGTAACTGCCAAGGTGGCTTGGGGTTGAAGGTTCTTGACTTCGATGCAGAAATCCCCCAGTTCAGTTCCCACACCACATGGTTCATACTCACCTGTATGGAGTGAAACCATGTCGCAACTAATGATGTACAACTATGGAGACTGCTCTGGGCCCTCCCCACTTCTCTCTCTCTCTCTCTCTCTCTCTCTCTCTCTCTCTCTCTCTCTCTCTCTCTCTCTCTCTCCTTCTTTCAAAAAAAAAAGAGTATTGCTTACCAATATTACCTTGGGAATCAACACACCAGGTTTGAACTCTAGTTCTACAATTTCTTAACTTAGGAGTCCCGGGCAAGCCACTCAGCCTTAGTTTCTCTATCAGTAAAATCAGGAACTAATATCTACCTCAAAATATTGTTTGTGTGTTTAAAGGATATAGTCTGTGTAGAGCAAATACCACAGTTGTAGGCCCACAGGAAGTTCTCAGTAAATGGCAGCCATTATATATACGCCCTGGTTTTGTCTTCTCTTCAACACAGAGAAACTCTTAGCTAACATGCAAACCAAGATGTCGTTATTTTAGCAAATATTTTAATATACTTTAAGAATAATTTAAGTATTTGGTGAGTTTCATTTCAATTACAAGAATCACATTAATATTCAATCAACATGCCTCTTAAAGTCATAGGAATGTGGTAAGGGAAACAAAAATAAATAACTTTAAAAGTTTCTAATTATAAGCATTTGGAAACCAGCTCAGAACACCTTCTTCTGGAGAACTCTGGCTGAGGAGAGCATAATATTGTCATGGAGGCCAACAGTGATATTTAGAGTTCAGAAATCTAAAGCAGAATGGACTGACACATTCATTTACTCATTGCCCCCTTCAGTTATCAGTTACTGAGTGTTTATGACAGGCCAGATCCTGTCCTATGTGCTGGGGATGGAGCTATAACAATTTAGACATGAGCCCTGCCTGATCTTAGTGGAAGAGAAAGAAGCGAAAGCATAAAACAATAACATGGACAACTGTAAAATTATAAATGTGAAACACCTCAAGAAGTGTTGCTAACACCAGGACACACGTGATCCCTTCTCAGCATTGTTGCAAAGAAAGTAGTCCAGGAACTAAAAGGTAATTCCAGCGTAACAACAGGAAGGAAATACTTATTTTCAGCAACACTCCCACAAATTCCTATCCTCTGTCACTTGCTCACTCTTTGGAGCCACAAATCGTCTCATCTCCTAGCCTGAGGCCACATCAGTCCCTTTATTTCTACTTGTTCCACATTTCCCACCTCCTGGCTTCTTCTCCACTCCCACTTTCCCCCACAGGAAGGTGGGGGAGTGGAATAAGCAAGCCAGTACATTCTTTAGCAATTGAGAAGGAAAAGGCCAAGATCATTCTATGATATAATTTTTTATTTCTGCATGGAAGGAAAGGTTTAATGGAAGTGCTCAATAAGAAGACATAACCCGTCTGGTAACATGGAGAAAGATCCCCGGGAAAAAGAACATTGAAACGGAGACGAGCAGGAGAAGAGATTAGCCGAGAGAGGGAAGAAAATCAGACTCTGGATGAGACAGAGGAGCATGATGTTGGAGGAACATCGAGAAGGCCTATGGTTAGCCCTGAGCAAGGAGAGAGACGGGAAATGAGGCTGATTGACAGGGAATAGTCAGATCATGCCAGGTTTCTATCCCCAAAGCTACCGGAGGCCTCTCAAGAGTATTTATTTTATATTCATGGTGCAAATATTCTTTATATTTGTCAGATCAAATTTTATTAGTATTTTTAGTGGTATTATTTTTTCAAAGCCAAAATTTATAATTTTGTACTCTGAATCTCTCTTATCTACAGTCATAATATTCACACACACAAAAAAAATTTTTCTTTTTTTTTTTTGGAATGAGAATGATCTGTATCCACTTTTTTAAATTCACTTTTCTTTAGGGGAAAAAAAAATCACATAGGAAGAGTGAATATATTGTACACCTTTGCACAAACTTAGCCCAGTATGAATTGTTATGGACTGTGGGCTGAAACAAACACCTAACTAAGGGTGTTCCAGCTAATACAGCATAATTATAACTCAAAATGTATCTCTCCTTGGCCATATTGTAAAACCCAAAACAGACTGTGACACAAGTTAGTTTTTAAGCAAATTTTTATCTTCCTCTATACGTGTAGCAAAGAGTCTTATAATTCTTATTAAAAAAAAAAAGCCTTGTAACAAAGACTCCTTTTCTTTGTGTTCACAGTGAATGGCTGTGTTCAGCAGGAAAGAAACCAGTCTCTCATACCATTCTTTTCTTAAACACCTGGTTGTTCAGTTTTAACAAGGTGACTGGTTTCCACCGTAACTCAGCTATTTTTCCACTTGGCTGGGTCCCCCTGGACCTTAAAGTAAAAAAAAAAAAAAAAATCTATATAACATTAGCTTTCCTACTAACACTATGTGGGGTTTTCCCCCGTATTATGTCACAAATTTATGTTTAATTCCGTGAATAATGCAACTGGGGAGTCCTTCTTTTGCTCTTTATTTTTACATTTCAATTAGACATAGCAAGGAGCAATATTATTCAGGTCTTTTTGGCTCTGTGTTCTCTCTCAACTGTATTTCATGGATTTCTAAGCACAGGTAAAACCTGCATATCAGCGACCAGCTCTTCCCTAGTTTATTGTGTATTTGAAGTAACCATAAAGTGAAAAGCTTTTCCAAGTTCCTTTATTTATAGGATTAGAATAATGGCTGCCATTGACCTTTCAGACCCAAATCGTGTCAGACATAACGAAGTATAAGCACGCCATTCCACATTGGCAGTCACCCTCCCCAAGGCTACAGAAATGCAGGGGAGGAGGGATCTCCATGCTGAACCACTGGGTTTCAGATTTTACGTGCAGCAGTAAAGAGCGTGCCTTGTCCTCAATGAAATCATTCCTAGTTTGAGAGCAGATGGGCCATAAACACCAGGTAAATAATTACTGGCTTCAATCATTCTTAATTAAATGGAGAACTTAAGAATTAACCACCAAGTCTTCTCTCTCTCTCTCTCTCTCTCTCTCTCTCTCTCTCTCTCTCTCTCTCTCTCTCTCTCTCAGAGGAAACAATATTATATACGTTGAGGTTTGAAAGATAAACATTGTCCTTAGACTCCTGTGCTGTTAAGCATCCCACACTGGCCCTGCCCCAGTCCTGCCCTTCCCTGTGTTGAAAGCAATGGGTATATACCCCAAAGCCTCAGCTTTCCCTTCGGGAAGACTACCAAACTCCTTGCCCAAATAATCCTCAAGCTGCTTCTTAAGGGTGAGCAAAGGGCAGCCATTAGCAAGAGGGTGTGGGTGGAGCCTGGGTGTATGCGTTGGGATGTCACTCATGTGCATGTGAAGCTCCTGGCAGTGTGGGACAGAGCCTGGGATGAGAGAACAGGACAGCTCCTTGCACATCTCTACGCTCTGGCAGGAACGCCAGGTTAGGAGAAAGAACATCTTCTACCCAACAGTGTGCTAACTCGATTTATAACTTATAAATATTTAGATATATGATGTATAGGCCTCTGTTCATATTCTTGCCTCAAATTTTACCACTGTGAGAGGTGGGCCTTGGAAGAACCTACAGACTTCCAAGAAATCACTGACTAGCCATAAATTGAGAAACTTTACACTCCCTTCTAAACTTAAGTCACTAGGCCTATATTACAAAAGACGCGAAGGAAGAAAGGGGGAGTAAAGCTCCACCATTTAGATCAAACAGTAGCTTCAATCTCTTAAGTTGTGCGCTTTGTTCCTAAAGCATGAGGAGCCAGATAGAACATTCTTCCCTCTGCCACAAGAATTCCATCTGTAGCACAGGGGCTCCCAAGCCACAGCTGCTCGTCACTCCCCTGTTGTAAGAATGCAGCTGAGGTTGAAAACTTGTCACCGAGTTGGAACCAGTATCCACCTGTCCCTCTTGTCAGTCTCTTTCTGTAAAGTCTCCCTGGGATTTAAAATCTAAAGCCATAAAAATGGGATTTGCTTTGACTCTTTCTAGAACAGCTATACACCATGCACGCATGCATCATATGTCCCAGGATGACGGCGTCTCTTTAAAATTGTGATATTTAAATAAAATAACAGCTGTACGGTATTATGAACAGCCATTACACGTGTTCTTAGGAATTGTTTCCTTATTCAATTTGTTGGGTGTAGATTTTCTTTGCAAGTGAACCTCTCCCTTCGGAAAAAAAAGAGAATGATGAGAGGACAGAGATGTTCATAGATATAATTTATAGAAACAATGTATCAGTAAATTAAGTCTATTTCTCATAAATAAAAAGTGAATATGTATCCATATTTCGTAGGTGTACTGGTAAGCTTTTTTCTTTTATAATAGAAAAGAAAATGTTTTTGTATAATATGCCTATTAACATACCATTACATTAATACCAAATACCGTACATATTGAAAAATATATAAATCACTAATGGATTTTGTTTCTGTTTTTAAATTACATTCAAAAACATGTCTCTCTTTTCATCAGATCATTAATAGGAGGAAATAATTATGACATATATAAAAAATAAATGTTGGGGATGCTGAAATGGCTCAATGGTTTGAGCTCTCATCTTGCAGCCCCAGGGTCCAAGGATTGAATCCCAGCCCTGGCCCTTGTGGACCCACATGCTGAACTGGGGTGTGCTTCCCATGCGGGAGGCCCCCAATTTAGCTCTTGCCCCCCATCTCCAGTTCAATCCCTGGCTCAAGAGAGTGTGCATCCTATGCGGGAGGATCCCAGCCTGGTTCCTGCCCTGCACAGCCCAGTGCCCACCTATGTGATAAAACTACATAGAAAATTATGTGCAACTACGGAGACTGCTCTAGGCCCTCCCCCTTCTTTCTGTCTCTATCTGTTTCTGTCCCCCTCTCTCTCTGTGTCAAAAACAATAAAAACAAATCTTTAAAAAAACAAATGTTAAACTCTTTCAAAGAAAAGTACTATATCAAGATATTTTACATAATCTCAAGCCTTGTGTCTAAAATTGAAGAGTGGATTTACCTAAAATTAATGGGGCTCTAAAAAGTGTTACTGGAGAGTGTGAGGAACCAACCTGGTCCTGGCAGTGACTCAACACACAACACTACTGTGCAGAAAACAGATGGGACAACCCGAGGCTTCAGCTGGAGCACAGTGACCAAGTCATTCACACACCTTGGAGAACTCTCCTTGTTCTGTGACTCTTTGTGGTTGCGTAAAACAGCTTTGCAGAAAAGGTTATCTGTTCAAACCCTTTCAATGGAGGATTTGAGAAGAGAAAGAAAGTTAACTTCTATACTTCCCGGTACTACATAGCTCTTATTCATGAACTGAAAGGGGTCATCAAGTTAAATATTGTAGGTGCTCACTTGATTGATTTTTATCATACGTAGATGGATTCCCAAAAGGACATCCTTTTCATGACTTAAAAATGCTCACACCCAAGCCACATATAATAAGAATTATATGCCATGCTATTGGAATAATTAAAATACAAAAGAACAATAAGAGACAATAGACAGACTAACGTAAGATATATCACACATACTAACCAGAATCAATATGACCCAGACTTGTGGAAAACAGATACTTAACAGAGTATGGTCTGCTCTCCATTAGAATAAAATCTTTAAAGATGGTGTCCAACTGACAGACTTTAAGTGAACTCCAGAGAGTTCAGAGAGTGACCAAGTAATTATATTTATCCAATTTGGATTTAGCTGGATCTTTGGAGATTTTTCTAATATTTAAAGGAGAAAACATATATTTCTATATGTAAGAGGATAAAAGTGGGTATGCCTTAAAGGAAATACATTGTGTACTTACAGAGCCTCTTGATCTATTCAGGGCAGGGGGGTGGGGGAGGAGGAGAATCCAGCCATAAATGCCTTTATTTTTCTTGTTACATGGCTGGATACTTTTTGGACAGCCCTCATATATTTTGTTCTGTTGACACAAGATCAGAAAGTAATGAAGAAAAGCAATTACATTCATTGATTCCATGTAGCTTAGCTGTTCTTGGAACAGCTTATCAGTGAGAAATTGGCTACAAAAGTCACTTTCAGTTCTGAACATTTCAATCATGGAAAGTGATGCAAATGTCACAGGCTGTAATTTTTTAACGCCCTAATTTGCATTTCCTTGTGCATACCGCTATTTCCTTTGGAGAGGAAGTAGCAACTGAAAGTCAGCAACTGCAGGTCAGTTCCTTTCGGCTATCTCGTTCCATTCACACTCCTCATTTCCTCTCACAGTCTCATCGCCTCTTACTTCACCACTGCCTTCACCTGGAATGCCATGAACTTCTAACATATGCCAGGGAGCCAGGAAGAACTGCGCAGGGGAGCTTAGGTTTAACAAAACTTAAACCTGTTATATCCCTTCCTGAATCAGAACATGTAACTCCGCCAGGCAAGAAACCACATCTACTTTTAAATCACATACTGTACCCAAGCACAACGTGGGCTCTCAGTGCCACCCGTACATTAAATAATAATAACTGAAACATTTGCTCACCATAACCTCGGAGTATGTTCAAGTAATACGGGCTACTAAAATTTCACTACACGTGGACTTTTCTATCACCTCTACTGCACAGAAAGTTCATTCAAATTTAAGTCTTAGCAACACTGGAACATGTTTACTTATAAGATTATTTTCCAGTTTGGGTGGAGAGCCAATTTATACACTTCCAATAATTTCAAAAAATAAATAGACTGTATCCTTTATTACAGTCTTCATTATAAATCTATTTTTATATGCAGCAAGACTATTTTATTAATATTGTCATGTCAAATGTGTGTGTGCATGAATTGGTATAGATAGAGATAGAGATGATCAAGATAGATAGATAGAGATGAGAGAGGTAGAGGTAGAGATAGATGAAGACAGCTGTCATTCATTAAATGTTTACTATATGCCAGGCAATGGGCTAATCACTTTTAATCATTCATTTAACAAATATTTGTTGAACATCCCTGGAGCTAAAAAGACAAATATGGCCCCAATCTTCATAAAGCTTATAGTCCAGTAGAGAAGATAAACATTTAATAAAAGCATCACAGCAAGGCATCTAACCAGAAGGTCTGCTTCTATAACAAAGCAGCATTTAAGCTGAGACCTGAAGAATAGTTCAACAGGTGAAAAGTAGAGGCAGAACGATCCTGTCTACGGCTACCCTCACATGCCTAGCATAGCAGTTTGCATATTTATGTTCTCAAGTATTTTTTGAATGAATGAATGCTTCGTTTAGGCCAACTCGTAGACTGACCCATTCTAGATGTATCTAATTTCTAGCAAAGAAGGCAAGGTTACATGGTATAAAACTTGACCAAATATGTGTAAAAAGTTTGAAAATCTGCTTTGCTCAGCAGGCATTTGTGGGATAACCCTCAGAAGATAAATATTCATCTATGTACATTCACCTGTGAAAATTTCTTATCCTGTTTGAATACAGCAGAGGGAAGAAAAATTGAATTGATTAAGGAGGATTGAGAGATGGAGAGGGGTTAATACAATTACCCATATCAACTGTCTAGGATCACCTAAAAGCTTCCACCAATTAATCTCCCTGTAGAACTCTGTGAGTCAAGTCTCAGACCTAACCCCCTGGAAGAGTACAGGAAACCCTTCAGGCTGTGTAATTCCACCATAGTCGCTACTGCTATGTTGAGGTGAAGAGGAATGAGCCAGGTGCTGACAGTGGTTGTGACAGACTCTCTTCCACTTTATGGTTCTACCTGAGAATTTCACTGCCCTCAGAATATCCAAATTCCATCTCTAAGCGTAACTCTATTTTGTCTCTTAATTCCACCACTCTCAGTGCCCACACTCAGCCACAGCATCATTCACAATCCCCCTCCTTCCGAAAGTTTAGTAGCTATCTGGCTTCCAACTGCCTGTACCCCCAAATCCAAAAATAGAAAATAAAAATCATTTGAGCAATTGCCATATGCTAATGCATTTTTCTGCTTACTTGCTCTCTACCCAAACTTCTCCTCACCCCACCCTCATACACACCACACAATGAGCTCATTGAGAGAAAGGCATCTTTATTACTCATTCTCAAATCCCCAACGTCTAGAAAAGTATTGAGAAGGTAGTTGACACTCAAATGTTTCTTGAATGGATTAACTAAATGGACAGGCCTCGCTTGGATCCATGGAATCACAAGTTGAGCCACAGAATCCCACATATGTTCTTCTGGCTATTTAGTTCCAAAGCAAAGCATGTTCCTGCATGATTGGGGCTGACGGTTTTGCCAGATTCAAGCATCGTTTCTGATACTTGAGAACATTGCCGTGCTGCATACTTTACGAGTTAGGAACTAGGGTACTCCATTTACCACTATTAGGACAAGAATGAAAAAATACTAAGAAGATTTTTATTTCCTGAACACCCAACAGTATGTGTTACTAGTGCCCTTGGCACAGGAATAACACATCTGTTCCTAAGGCACCAACTACAGGTACCTATTTGTTTATGTTTTCTCTGGTTCTCTCATTAAATCATAAATTCCCTAAGAGTTTGCCATTTAATGTGTGTCTTCTGTTCTTTTGTACTTCTTCAAAGTACCCAGTGGAGTGCTTGGCACAAAAAGGACTGTTAATAAACCAAAGCAAGTAATAACTGCTAGAATTTCTTTTTTTTTTTTCTTTGCCTCAAAAAGTGACATTTATTCAAAAAGAAAAAAAAACAAAAACATGACAAGATGTCTATCCCTTGGCTCCCTTCCCTCCCCACTAGAATTTCTTGAATCCTGAAAGCAGTAAGTCTCTAAAACGTGGAAACCAGGCCACTCTGGCCACATCGGCGCTCAGGAATGACTAAACATTTTTAGTTATTCCAAAGTGACTGAGGTATTTTTTTTAGGTCATCTTCAAAAGCAAGTAAACATACCTAGTGACTTTAATCTTTCATTTTATGACCCACTGGTAAATATGAAATAGAAATCACCGTAAGGTATGCTAAAGGCTTAATAATAGATGGCACCAGAGCATTCATTTCAGTGGTAGGCACTAAGGGATTCAAGCTGTGGAAAATATAACTGAGTTCTTTGAGTGCCTATTAGTTAGCATGGTGAGGTTTGGGTGGAGATGTTTGCATTCAAACTCCTGAAATATTAATCTCTTTGCTTTGCAGACCTTCTTTGGGTTACTATGGGTAAAATGAAAAGCAAGATGTGCGGAGAAAATAAAAATTGGGAACTCTAACTCCATCAGAATAATTCCTGGGTTGTGATTTGATAAGGTCAGGAGCTAGGAGGAAGGATTCAATTTTCAGCAGCTCTGCTCTGTCCCCACAGCCTGCCATGCCTTCCAGCTTGGCCTTGATCTGCAGCCGTCCCTGTTTACTATGTGACAGACAGCTGTTCCCTCCTGGCTCTCTGCCATCATTCCTACACCTCTCACACCATCCCCGTGCAGAACAAGGCACTTGTGAAAACTGCAGCCCAGCTTAGGCAGTAGTTTGGCCAGAAGGCTTCATATCAGTCTAAGGCTGATCATCAGAAGGCTGCCCAAGGGACAGATAGCAAAGCAGGCAGAAAAGAACGTTTTCTACTACATGAGACTACCAAGAAATGATGCGTACACATGCCATCCAAAACCTGCTTGTACTTTTTTTGTGTCTTATTTGGTTCTATTTTCAGCTGTTACAGCGTTCCCTTCACCTGCTGGGCAGTTTTTGAAGTAAAGACACCAGGAGAGGGAGCTCAGTGCAGCAAATGATTGAGAATTCCCTGCAAGAGCACACACAAATCACACCTGGGGACTGAGCCGCTGTTGTGTCGCAAATGTGACTGTTGTGCATTAGTGTCCCATCCTCATCAGCAGGTGCAGCTGTCTCAATACCACATTTTTTATATAATACTTTAAATGATCTTTACAGATATAATTTGAGGTGGCCTGAAATAAAGAAATGTGTGTGCGTGTGCGTGTCCATGTGTGTTTTTCATTGGCATATGTGTGTGTGTTTGTTTTTGAGTGTGCGTTCTTTATTAGCATGTGTGTCTGTGTATGTGTATTCCATCAGAATAAAAAATAAAAATTGGGAGGTGCCGGGACGGCTCAGCTAGTTAAGTGTTTACTTTGCAGCCCCGGGGTCTGAGGATCAAATTCCGGTCCTGGCCCATGAGGATCCATATGTTGAACTGGGTTTTGGCCCCCAGTTTGGATCTTGCCAGGGTGAGCTTTCCATATGGGAGACCCCTAGTTCGGCCCCCCAGATCACCCTTCTCCCACCTCTGCCCACCTGTGTGTGGAATGAAACTATGTCAAAAGCTGATGATGTACAACTATGGAAACTGCTCTGGGCCCTCCCCTTTCTCTCTATCTTTCTCTGTCAAAAACAATAAAATAGGGGAAGCCGGGATGGCTCAGTGGGTTAGGCGCTCACTTTGCAGCGCCGGGGACGGAGGATCGAATCCTGGCCCCAGCCCGTGCAGAACCATGTGCTGAACTGGGAGCTCCCCTAGTTCAGTTCTCTCTCTGTCTCTGTATCTCTCTCTCTCCTCTGTCAAAATAAATAAATAAATAAAATATATAAAAAAAAAAAACAAAAAAACAAAAAAAACAATAAAATAAATCTTTTAAAAAATAAAAAAATAAAAATTGATGCAATAAAAAGAAGAGCAAACAGTATGTCTTCTTTCAATTGGATAGGTGTAGATTTCTTTTTCCAATACACTATTCTAGTTGGCTTTTATTTTATATTTTTCATTTCTGAAAGACAATGATTAAAATGAAGTGGGAAAGATTATGGAGATCAAAACACAGAAATTCACCTTTTTTTTTAGAATGACTTCTTTTATCGTTCTGAATGATAAAGAGGCTGGTTGGTCATCTGTTAGAGAGACCATAGAGGGAGTGCTTGCTGCAACTGGAAATTGGACCCATGACTCCCCTGTTCCTCCCAAATTAGCAATCCTATGATCTTCATGTGCTAGGCAAATTGCTTTTGAAGCGTTTTTCCAAGAAACTTGTCAAACTCAAAAGTAGCTGATTCATACAGGTAATTGCTGGTATGTTGGTATTTTTGTTGTTGTTCAAATAGGAAGAAAAGGGGATGCTGAAATGGCTCAACAGGTTGAGCACTCATCTTGCAGCCCCAGGGTCTGAAGGTCCGTTCCTGGCTCTGGCTCATGCAGACCCATATGCTGAACTGAAGTATGCCCTCCCCCGCAGTTCAGTTCTCAATGGGGCAAGCTTCCTATACGGGAGGCCCAAGGTTCGGCTCCTGCCCCAGGAGTGCTTCCCATGTAGAAAGTCCTCAGCAGGGGTGTGCTTCCCATGTGGGAGGCCCCTGGCCGGGTTCCTGCCCTGTGCAGCCCCACGCCCACCTGTGGAGTGAAACCATATCAAAAACTGATGATGTTCAACTATGGAGACTGCTTCTGTCTCTCCGTCAAAACAATATAAATAAATCTCTTAAACAATAAAAAAATAAAATTTAGACAGGAAGAGAAGAGTAGGAAAGAGCACCTCCCCTGGGATGTGAAAGCAAAGAAAGCCATTCAGCAGGGACTGAGTCAGCCACAGCTTCACATGCACAGTACTGTTGTTATGTGGTTGAGTTGCGGTTTCCATTATAGGTCCTGTTCTCAGACTTTCATACTTTATGCTTACCTTGACATTACTGACTTTAACCAGGAAAGAAATATTCCTATGAAAGCCTATGAAATTTATTTTTCCAATTTGCTTTAGAGATGAGAAAACTAACAGAGAAACAATAGCACAGAGATGATTGAAAATTTCAAGACAACCCTTTACCATGTCCAGTTTTATTATCATGCCATGGACACTGGCATCATATTTTAAATTAAGGAAAGAATATATAAATACAGCAATAGACACCCAAAGGAGAAGGCAGAACAAGTCCTGCTATAAGGACTCCCCCTTTCCAAAACATTTTTATGTCTGTGAAACCTGATGAAAATAAAAATCTGAGACAGCTTTGGAGAATGGAAGTTTTATTTCTTTTAACTCACCAGAAAAGTGGGATGAAAGAGGGTCATATTATTGCTAACTGCTAACTCCAAACCTGAGGCAAAGCGATTTTAAAGGATGATTGTATGGACTGCTTATGGCTGTCTCGCATTATTGTTAGCACCACCTGGTAGGATCAGCTTCCTCACCCTATAATGCTGCTTCTTAGTACCGGTAGCTACTTATAGCACAGGATTTGGGTAATTACCCAGTTGAAAATAATCATGATTGAGCACTTCCACCATATTAGACACTTTTTTTTTAAGTTTTATTTATCTATTTTATTAATTTTTTGACAGAGAGAGAGAGATACAGAGACAGAGAGAGAACTGAACTGGGGGAGCTCCCCAGTTCAGCACATGGTTCCGCATGGGCCGGGGCCGGGATTTGATCCTCGGTCCCCGGCGCTACAAAGTGAGCGCTTAACCCACTGAGCCGTCCCGGCTTCCCCTAGACACTTTAAAAGACGTTTTCTGGGATGCTGGGATAGCTCAGGGGTTGAGCTCTTGCTTCGCCATCACAAGATCTATGGTTCAGTTCCCAGCCCCGGCCCGTACATACCCATATGCTGAACTGTGGCACAACTGGTAACCCTAGGATGGCTCAGTGGTGAAGGTTCTTCCCTCCCATGAGGGAGGCCCCCAGTTCAGTTTTCTCCTGCACGGCCCCACATCCACCTGTGTGGAATGAAACCATGTCACAACTAATGATGTACAACTATGGAGACTCCTCTGGGCCCTCCCTACTTCTCTGTCTGTCTGTCTGTTTCTCTCTCTCTCACCTTCTCTCAAACAATAAAATGAATCTTTTTTTAAAAACTGTTTAAAAACAAGAAAAAAAAAAGATATTTTCTGACATCCTAAAGAATAAGTACTTACCTACCAGAGAGCCAAGTACTGATATTCTTTCTCCCATTACATAGATAAGGAATCTGAAGTTCAGAAAGATTACTTCATTTGCCCAATCAATACAAGGTCTGACAATTAAGTTGGTGAACTCATCCTAGAAAAAGTGCTATATAATTACCTCATTGTTAAATATCACTACGGTCACCTTCAAAGTACTCCTCTTGGGAAGCTACCATTATGCACTGACACCAGTGCCTAGTCCACCCTTCAAATCAGTTTTGGAATTTTTTCTGGAGTGGCCGTCAGAACCATCATTGTATTACCCTTGATGTCCTGAATGTCACCAAAATGTCTTTATTTCAATATAACCTTTATCTTTGGATAAAGAAAAAAAGTCACTGGGGAGGCCAGATCTGGTGAGGAGGGAGGGTATTCCAATACAGCTCTTTGTTGACTGGCTGAAAATTCCCTCACTTACAATGCCGTTTGAGCTGGTGCATTGTCATGATTCAAGAGCCATGAATTGTTGATGAATAGTTCAGGTCATTTTCAGTTAACTTTTGCACATAGCTTTTTCAGCACTTCCAAGTATTTAGTAAATTTGGTTGACTATTTGTCCAGCTGGTACAAATTCATAATAAACAATCCCGCTGATATCAAAAAGGGTTAACAACATTGTTTTGACTCTTGATTTGGACTGATGGAAGCTTTTTGGCCGTGGAGAATTAGCTGACTTCCACTGTTCACTTTGATATTTTGTTTCAGGGTCGTGATGGTACACCCATGTTCCAACACCAGTGATAACACGGCCCAAAACATCAACTTCCTTCTCCAAAAGTCTTGGCAAACTTTGATGTTCCTTCGCTTTTGTCCATCAGTGAGCTCCTTTGGGACCGTTTTTACACGTTTTACACGTTTTCTCATGCCATGATTTTCAGTGAAGATTTTCTAACTGTTTCTCTACCGATATTTACTTAATCTGCTATGTTACTCACAATCAACCAACAATTTTTATGCACGATTTGACAATTTTTGCAATATTTTTATCATTGCTCCTTGTTCCTGGCCACACTTACCTCTCTTCATCAGTGACACTTTCTCTCCCTTCAGAAACGTTGAATCCATTTGTACACTGCCATTTTCTTCACGGCATTATCCCCATAAACTTGGAATAACATGTCCCTAATTTCACTACTACTTGTGCCAAGTTTCACAAGAAATTTAATAGTTGTTCACTGCTCTAACTCAAGCTCCAACATTCTTGCGAGGGCACATAAAAACACACAACAACAATAATGAACACCACTCAGCAGGACACCGCCACATGTCGACATGAACACAGCTGTGAGACACTGATACACCAAGAAACCTTACAGAGTTGTTTATGCAGTGCTGTTACCGTAAGCGCACAGAGCCAAGTTCACAAACTTAATTGTCAGACCTCTTATTGCTTGTATTGGCTACTACAGAATTTGAAACTCTAATTGACTGAGCAAAGCTCCTGCTCTTTCCACAGCACAGACTGCCTTTCAACCATTTCTCCCTGTCGAAGGGTGAGCTCTGTATAAAATTTTGGTCATCAGTAAGATGATGGGGTCTCTGGGGTTCAGGGGGGACTTTATGAATCTGACCTCATTGGCAAGGGAATTAAAAGCACAAATAAACAAATGGGACCTTATCAAGCTAAAAAGCTTCTGTGCTGCAAAGGAAACCATCAACAAAGCAAAGAGGCAACCAACCAACTGGGAGAAAATATTTGCAAACAATGCCTCTGATAAAGGGCTAATATCAAAAATATATAAAGAACTTGTACAACTCAACAAGAAAAAAACAAGCAATCCAATTAA